>RYZW01000954.1:8170-21296 GCA_004367215.1 Colletotrichum trifolii | reverse complement strand
GATTTTTCTTATTAGTTAGACTAGTTTAGGTAGTTAGAAGTTATAGTTATATTATAAAGTTATTAATATTATATATTATTATAGTAATAGGGTAGAGGGGTAGTAAAGGGTATATTATAGACCTAAGTTTCAGGGTTTATATAAGATATTACTATTAGGGCTCTATATAATTACTACCCCTATAATTTAGTGAAGAGTTTTTATTTTCAGTATAAATTCTTTAAGTTTATTTTTTCACTTTAGGTATAAACTCTTTAAATTTATTATAATACTATTAAAGTACTACTAAAGTACTTCTTATAACTAACTTCTAATAAACTTCTAAGTATAGAGAATAACTATCTTAAATTACTATTAACTAATCTTCGATTTTATATAAAGTAATATTTTCGTAAAAGAAACTATATAAGTAACTAACAAAAATTAAGTAATCTTTATAATCAATAGTAATTATTTAGTAAATTAATAGTATAGGAGTTACTATAGCTTTACTACTAGATAGTTAAGCTAATNAACTAACAAAAATTAAGTAATCTTTATAATCAATAGTAATTATTTAGTAAATTAATAGTATAGGAGTTACTATAGCTTTACTACTAGATAGTTAAGCTAATTTGGTTACTTTTACTCTATACCTAGAATAGTATCTAAGCTCTTTACCTTATATATAGATTTATCTATAAATTTTACCTAGTAATAGTATTTATACTAATACTAGCTTATAACTAGTTAAAATAGTAATGAAATTACTTATTATTGTGGATAATTATATCCCTAGTTCTGATATTTAACTTTATAGTAGTAGAAGACTTTATAGTCGTAGTTAGGGAGAGCTTTATCAAGACTAGGGCTTAATATATAAAGCTAAAAGTAACTACTAAGGTTATAAAGTTAAGAACTTTTTTGAACTTCTTAAAAATAGAATAAAATAAAGTACTAAGAACTAGGTATTCTATAATCTATTACTCTTCTATAACTATACTCTTATAATAATACTAAAACCTCCTTAAAATCTATATAGCTATCTATAAAAAGATAACTATAAGATAGGTATAGAGATATCTAGCTATAATTATTTTAACTAAAACTATTAGTATATTAGACTAGGCTTTAATCATATTATTCTAAATACTATAATTAATATTTAATTTATAGATATTTAAAAGAAAATTATCCAGCTATCCTATAAATTATTATATTAAGCTAATGATATTAGAGACTAAGTATTAATTAGATAATACCTTAATATTAATACTTTACTATAATACTAGTTACTAAATACCTTAGAATATTATAATACTATAATTATAGGGGTTTTAAAAGCTATTTAGCTATATTAGAAGTATCCGCGTTTATATAAGTATTATTTATATATTAGTTATACTTAATATTAAAATCGTTTACTAATAAGAGTAAGCTAAGTCCTACTATACTTATATAGAGATCGTGAGTTGGTTTATATTAGTAGCGGAAAACTTTTGTATTAGTAGTATAAAATTTTATCTTAGAAGTAGATAGGGCTTAGTAGGGATATTAAGGTTATAGATATTGAGGTTGTGATGAATGTTTAAATAGAGTATTTATAGTTAGTAGTAATTGAATATTTTGAGATATTTAAATTATGTGTTAATAGCTGTGAGGGTATGAGGGTATAAGGGTGTAAGGTTGTTGTGGAAGGAGTTATTAGTTATTTATTATTGAAAAGGTTAATGTGGGGTAGGTATGCTAGCTATTATAGTTATAAGGGGTTTAGCCCCGGATTAACTAGGGGCTAGCTATAGTAATTAGTAGGGGGGGTAGGAGGGCTGAAGTTGTATTTTAGGGGGCAACATGTCTACTAATAGTCATAGTAGAGAGCGAGCCATTAGCCCCTCCTAATAGTTAAGCTAATATTATTTCTATAAAAATATATTTTATAGCTTATATAGAAAGCTAGGATAGTTAGGAATAGATATAGATCACGTAATATAGTAGCTTTAAACTACTATAAGATAAAAAGTTTTTATAGCTACTACTAGATAACTATAAAGATATACTTTATAGTTTATATAAAGAACTAGGATAGCTAGGATTAGATTACTATATATATATAGATTATGTAATATAGTAGTTTTAAATTACTATAAAATAAAAACTTCTTATAACTACTACTAGTTAGCCTACTAAGTTAAAGTCTTATAATCTATAGAAACTTATTTTTTACTATTACTTTTTCCCTTATTAAACTTTTAGCTATATACTTTTATAATTCTTTAACTTTTACTTCCTAGAAAAGCAAAACTAGGATTTTAGTAATAGCTCTATAATAAATAGTTACTAAATACTCGGCGGAAAACTTAGTATCCTAAGTAATAATACTTACCGAAAACTCTACCGAACCTATAACTATAGCTAAACATATAGTAACTATATTACCCAAACCTATAGTAACTATAGCAACACTCATATACCTCCTCAAACAGTAGTCCTCTTTTATAGAAATAATATTAGCCTAGCTTTTAAATAGCAAACGTATAGCGACCCCTATACTATTAATTAGGGACTATAAGGATTACTCTAAGCCTCCTAGTTACCTATATAGCTTCTTTCATAAAAGTACTACTCTATACGAAATTGAGGATTAGTTAATAGTAATTTCAGATACCTACGTATTATAGCTATAAACCTCCGAGGCCTAAAAGATTTAATAAGCTATAATAAAACTTTCCTATACTCTCTAGACGCAATAGCATAACTACTACTATACCCTATACAACTCTATATAAGCTAACTTTATAGCATTAACTCGCCATTTATTAATTAACCCTATATTACAAGAACTACACCTCTATAGTATACTTTATACGTTTTAGTATAAAAGCTAGTAGTCTCTACTGAAGTTTTACGCTAAATAGTTAACTATCTATAGGGCTTTAAGTACCCCTAAGCTAGAAGTCTCGAGGCCCTATATTTTTACATTCTTCTATTACTTTAAAATTAAGCTATAGCAGTACCTATAATACTAGAAATTCGATAATTAGATACTTAGGGCAGTAGCCCTAATAGCTAAACACTTCTAGGAAACTTTTTAGGAACCTTAAGGAGTATCTATTACCAATATCGGGAACGCTACTACTACTAAGGGGTCAGTACTTAAATACTATAAGGAGACTAACACTAAAGGCTTCCTAGTAAAAAGGTTACGCCTTAAAAAGGACCTCTTATATGAAATATATAGTAAATTAGGCTATACTATAGCTACTTATTACTATAATAAGTTCTACGCGTTTTACTAGAGACTAGGTTACCCTATAAAGGTTTACTATAAACGCCTTACTATTAAAAGCTCGCCGAAGAATCCCTAGAACTATATAGAGCTTAAAGCTATATACTATAGTAAAAATACCCTATAAAGGCTTATTACAAGTGCCTTACTAAGGGCTTAAGAGGTCCCTAGAGCTATATAGAACCTAAGGTTATACAAGAAAGCCTAGAAGAGCCTACTAGTAAATATATACCGATACCTCGGCAGTTTAATTAGCTATGAGAAACCTTATATACCTAATTAGTAATAGGAAGCCCTGTAGAAGTGTTACTAATATGGGAAAGGGTTAGATACCCTAAGTTTAGCTTTAAAGATCCCCGGTTAATATACTGAAGCTTTACTAATAAGTAGGAAACTTCGTAGGGTTAATATACTATACGGGAAACACTATTCGCTTAATATAATAATGGGAGCCTTATACGTTAATATACGTATAGGATAAACAACCCTTATACATTAATATATACCTAAGATAACCCTTATATATTAATATATATATAGGATAAATAACTCTTCTATATTGATATATATATAAGATAAATCCTTTTATTATTAATTACTAAATAGTTAGCAAATATCTAGTAGAACTATTCTTAAAGATATTTTTAAAAGCAACTATATAGCGTTTACAAGCTTTAAGGCCTAAAGCTTATAGAGGGGGGGATAGTTATAAAGATATACTTTATAGCTTATATAGAAAACCGGGATAACTAGGATTAGATTACTATATATATATAGATTATATAATATAGTAGTTTTAGGCTACTATAGGATAAAAACCTCTTATAGCTACTACTAATTAGCCTATTAAGTTAAAGTCTTATAACTTATAGAGACTTATTTTTTACTATTACTTATTCCCTTACTAAACCTTTAGCTATATACTTTTATAATAACCTACTAAGTTAAAATCTTATAACTTATAAAGACCTATTTTTTACTATTTATCTTTCTTTTACTATAAACCCCTTATAATTCTTTAACTTCTACTTCCTAGAATAATAAAGCTAGGATTTTAGTAATAACTCTATTATAACAAATAGCTAGTAAATACATAGTAATAGTACTAGAGATTATAGTCGCTAAATACTCAGCGGAAAATTCAGTATCTTAAGTAATAATACCTACCAAACCTAATACTATAGCTAAACACATAGCAACTACATTACCTAAACCTCAAATAGTAACTATAGTAGTACTCGTATACCTCCTCAAACAATAGTCCTCTTTTATAAAGATAATATCAGCTTAGCTATCTAGTAGTAAATACTTAGCAGTAACCCCTATACTATTAATTCCTGAAACCGTTAACTATAGAGACTACTTAAAACCCCCTAGTTACCTATATAGCTTTTTTTATAAAGGTACTACCCTATATAAAATCGAGGATTAGCTAATAATAATTTAAAATAGTTATACTTTACGCCTAGGGGCTTCTATAGTATATAAGATTCAGTAGGCTATAACTAAACTAGCCTATAGCCTATAGACCTAGTAGTATAACTACTACTATACTCTATATAACTCTATATAAACCGACTTTATAGTATTTATTCGCTATTTATTAACTAACCTAATTCTACAAAAGTTACTCCTATATAGTATACTTTATACGCTTTAATATAAGGACTAGTTTTTACTAAAGTTTTATACTAAATAGTTAGCTATCTATAGGGCCCTAGGTATTCCTAAGCTAGAGGTTTCGAGGCTTTATACTTTCGCTTTCTTCTATTACTTTTAAGCTAGACTTTAGAGGTATTTATAATACTAGAAGTTTAATAATTAGGTATTTAAGGTAGTAGCCCTAGTAGCTAAATACTTCTAGGAAACCTTTAAGGATTCCTAGGGAATATTAGTTAGTAGTATCAGGAGTACTATAACTACTACTAAGGGGTTAGTACCTAAATACTATAGAGAGACTAAAAGCCCCCCGGTAAAAAGGTTATATTTTAAAAAGTACTTTAAAAGCTACCCCTTATATAAAATATATAGTAAATTAGCTTATACTATAGCTATTTATTACTATAATAAATTCTATATATTCTACTAGAGACTAGGCCACTTTACGAGGATTTACTATAAGCGTCTCGCTACTAAGGGTTTACTAAAAAGTCCCTAGAGCTATATTAAGCCTAAGGCTATATAACGTAAAAAAGTGTCCTAGAGGGTAAATAGCTTATAAGGGCTAATTACGAGTACCTCGTTAAAGATTCGCTAAAGGTCTTTAGAGCTAAATAGAGCCTGGGGCTATATAGTATAATAAAAATACCTTATAAGGGCTTACCATAAATACCTTATAGAGTACTTCACTAATAGGCAAATAGTTTATTAGCGTATTTGCTGTGAGTGTCTCGTTAAGGGCTCGCCGAAAAATCGCTAGAGCTATAATAAGCTTAGTATAAATAAGAAACCTTATATACCTAATTAGTAATAGGATACCTCAGTAGCCTGATTAGTTACGAGAAACTTTGCGGGAAAGGGTTAGATACCTTAAGTTTAGCCCTAAAGATTTCTAGTTAATATACTAAAGTTTCGCTAATAAGTAGGAGACCTCGTAGGGTTAATATACTATATAGGAAATACTATTAGCTTAATATAGTAGCAAGAGCCCTATATATTAATATACATATAGGATAAACGACTATCATACATTAATACATGTATAACTCTTATACATTGATATATATATAAGAAGAACTTTTTTATTATTAATTACTAAGTAGTCGGTAAATAACTAGTAAAGCTATTATTAAAAACAGCTATGTAGTATTTATAAGCCTTAGGGCTTAAGGTTTATAGAAGGGGAGATAGTTATAAAGATATACCTTATAGCTTATATAGAGAGCTAGGATAGCTAGGAATAAATATAGATTACGTAATATAGTAGCTTTATACTACTATAAAATAAAAAGTCTTTATAGCTACTACTAATTAGCTTACTAAATTAAAGTCTTATAACTTATAGAAACTTACTATTTACTATTTATCTTTCCCTTACTATAAAACCTTTATAATTTCTATAAAAAAGGATTATTATTCAAAGAGGTATATAAGTACTACTATAGTTATTATAGGTTTAGGTAATATAATTACTATATATTCACTTATAGTACTAGGTTTATATAAAGGAATAGTTAAAAGCCTAGTAGGGGAAAAAGTAATAATAAAAAATAGGTCTCTATAAGTTATAAGACTTTAACTTAGTAGGCTAACTAGTAGTAGCTATAAAAAGCTTTTATCCTATAGTAGCTTTAGGCTATTATATTACGTAATCCGTATCTATATCGTAATCTGATCCTAGCTATCCCGGCTCTCTATATAAGCTATAAGGTATATTTTTATAACTATCCCCCCCTCTATAAACCTTAAGTTTTAAAACTTATAAAATACTATATAGCTACTTTCGAAAAATAGCTTTACTAGCTATTTGCCGACTATTTAGTAATTAATAAAAAAAGGATACCTCTTATATATATATTAATATATAAGGGTTATATATATATATTAATATATAGAGATTATTAATCCTATTACGAAAGGCTAGGCCTAAGCTATAATNCAGCTATAAGGAGTATAAATACTATTTATTTAGAACTAAAAAGTAAAAGAGAAGTTCTCGCGAAAAGCGTAAAAAGTCTACTTAAAAATAATACTAAAGGCTTACTAGTAGCTTACTAGTACCTAACTTCTTAAGTATAGTTATCAGGATTTAGGTAGAGCCGGAGTTAACTAGCTAAGCATAACCCGTAATAGCTAGATAAAGCTAGTTTTAACTTCTTAATAGTTTTCTTTATTATTTAAAATATAGTATTAAAGAAGAAGGATTTTTCTACTAAGATTTAAATATATTTTAATTAACTAGTAGTATTTCTAAAAACTTAGAAAGATATTATTAACTTATTAGAACTATTATAAATATTTTTTATTAAAGTAGTAAAAGTTAAAATTATAAAGTTAAAGGAGAAAAGTACTTAGCGAGAAATAGATTACTAGGATATTAGAAGTAAGTTTTTTTTTCTTAAGTAGGTTTTTATTTATAAGATAGATATAAATAGTTTTCTAGAATAATATAAAATAAAAGTTTATATATATAGAAATATATAGCTAGTTAATTTATTTTAAACTATATATATAGTAATTCTAGTTACTTAAATATTTTAAATAGCTATAGTAATTATAGTATAATTTAACCTCGAGGTTTATTAGTTTAATATTATTAACATATTTCTTAATACTATAAGGGATCCTAATAGATTTCTAATAACTATTAAATTACTAAATAGGTTTAAGGTTATAGAGTATTATATTAAACTTAAGTATATTTCTTTATAGATTTCGAGATATACTTATTCTTTAGTATAAGATTTTTTATATTACTTTTAAGTTATTAAGATTTAAACTATACTTAGAAGAGTTTTATTTATTTAAAAATAAAAGTTTAACTATTGTTTTCCTATTCTATATAGATAATATTCTTTTTATATATTATAAATTAGCTAAAAAAGAAATTCTCGAAATTATTAAAAGTATTAAGAGTACTTATAAACTTAAGGAATAAGGTTTTATTAAATATTTCCTAGGGGTTTAAGTAGTTTAGGATTATAAGTATTATAGGATTTATTTAGTTTATAATATATATATTACTAAGATTACTAAGTATTTTAATTTTAATTATAGTTTAATTCTAATAATACTATTTCTAGTAATAACCTTTATAGTAAATTCTAGTAAAGTTATATTAAAAGAGTGATTTATAAGTATTAAATAAAAGTTAGTTTAATTTTTTATATTTTTATTATAGTATAACTAGATATTTTATTTATATATTTTCTATTTTTAAAATATTTTATAAATCTTTCTTAAATATATATAAATATTATAAATTATATAATTTAGTATTTCTATAGGATAAGATTCCTAGTACTATAATTTAGAAATTTAGGGAATATTAATAAAATGCTTTAAACTTTCTTAATTACTAGAAATATTTTATCTATAAACTATAACAAAACTTAAGAATTTAATTATAGCTATATTATTTCTTTATTTAGAAAACTAATCTAATAGAAAACTACTTAATCGAGTATTATAACTATATTAATAATATTAATAATTAAAATAGAACTTTATAGCTTAAAATATATTTTAAAAGAAACTATAATATTAAAAAGATTATTTCGAGATATTAAACTTAACTTAAGAGATATTTAGAAAATCTATTATAATAATTACTAGATAATTAAATTAGTAATCTTAAATAATAAATACTTATTTACTAGATTTTAATATATAGATATTTAATAAATATAGTTTTATTAGAAATACTTAAAAAGTAGTTTTATAATAATCTATATACTTATAAATATAATACTAATAAATAGATTTATAGAAAATCTAATTTAAGTAAAATTTAAATAATTTAGAATATTTCTTAATTTTATAGATCTATAAGTAATATTCTTAGGATTAGCTAAAATAATAAGAAAAGTTATTTAAAACTATTTCTCTATTTACTTAAATAGTATATATAATTAACTTAATATAATCTTTATTTTTAATAGAGAGTTTTTATAGTATTAATATAGAAAATAAAAATATATTAGAAGTTTTCTAACTATTTAGGGGGAATAAAACTTTTAAAATAAGTTTTTATCTAGTTTAGTACTAAGAATTTAAACTCTAAGGTTTGAATAGATAAGTAAAATATAGTAATAAGTATATAGAAATTAATATTATAACTTTTAAGGGGAAGGGGAATCTAAACTTAAACTAAAAGTAGCTACCTAAAACTAGAAGTATAATTATATTTATAATTTCTAACTACTCTAAGAACTAGCTAAGGAGCTTTAAAATACTAAGAATTAGCTAATATATAAAGAATCTACTAATTAGGGAGCTTATCTCTATTACTAAAAAACTAGAAATATAACTATTTAAAACTAGTTAGGGTAGTAGTATAAACTAAGAAGCTTAAACTAACTAGGGGAATAGTATAAGCTAGGAAACTTAAACTAGTTAGGGTATTTAAACTAGAGAAGATTATTTAGTAATAAGTATTCTAGTAATAGATTCTAGTTTATTTCTATTCTTAATAAAGTTAGCTTTAAAGTCTTTCTATTATATTAATTATAACTTGAGGTAGGTAAACTTTTTCAAAATATTAATCTTCTTATTTTTTAATTAAAAATAGTTAGATTTAAATAAAAAGTCTTAGGTTAAATACTTATTTTATTAGTATTGGGGATTTTAAGAGTTTCTAAATAACTCTTAAAAACCTTGTAAGTATAATTCGAAACTAGGATATAAGTATTCTTTAATTTATTTTTATACTAATAGTATTAATTAGAGATTAAGTTTTACTTATTAATACTAATAGTATAAAGGTAAGGGTTGCGTGAGAGGATAAAACTAGAGTAATATTTTATATAGGGGATAGTTTATATTAGTTATAAATCTCTAAGGGTTTTTATTTAGAATAAGTATTTTTTATAACTTTCTACTAATTTACTTTTCTTAGAAAGGGTAGACTTTATAGGGGTTCTTTTTAGGGTAGTAGTTTTAGGGCTAGGTTTAGTAAGTTATTATTTAGCAGTTTCTAGTTAATATTTAAGATTATTAATCTTTAATAAAGCTTCTTAGTTTCTAATTTAAGAGGATTTATATATTATATTAGTAGTAGTTTTTATATATTTCTTAGGTAGTTTAGTAAGTTTTTAGTATTTTTATTATTATCTTCTACTTTATTATTATTACTAATAAGTTTAGGTATTTCTTCTTTTTCTTAGGGGTTTCTAGTTAAGTTATTTTTTTTATTATCAAAAAGGGGTTTTAGAGTAAGTATTTTTCTTAGGTAATTTTAAAGTTATTATAACTTAGTAATAATATCGGGATTTGTAGTTAGAATAGCTGTTTTTTTTATAATACTATTTAGCTTAAGTATTTTAAAAAGTATAAGAATACATATAGTATTAAAGCTACTATATAACTCTACTAGTTACTATTTGACTCTAGTAGTTTATATAAGATATTTACTATTCTATTTAAGTATATTTAGACGCTTGATTCTAGTTAGAAGAAAATATACCTTTTAACAACCTATTTCTAAACTATATATTATATTATTTATTTATTAAAGTTATAAACCTAGTTATATTTAATTATCTCTAAACTACTTATAATTAATAAATATAAAAGAAATTCTTTTTAATCTATTTTATTAATTCTTTAACCTATTATTTAAAAGTAATATACTTAACTACTAGTAACCTTAATATAATAGTTAAACTATCTAATAGCTCTAACTTTAACTATTAGTATATTATATTTTACTTCTATATAACTAGTTAAAATATATAATAATATATTAATCTAAATACTAAACCTATCCTTAATATCTTAAAAATACTTAAACTACTCAAATTAAATAAATAGTTTAAACAAGAGAATACTATTTAAGAGAAAACTAAAAATACTATCTCTTATATATTTACTATTCTAGGGGTTTTTAATTATTACTTAGTTAATCTTAAACTTTAAATAATTTAAGAATCTAATTATGAAAGAACTAAGAAATATTATAAAATAATTTAGATATAAGTTAATACTACTATTAATAATAACTTTCTAATACTTACTTAAATAGAATTTCTTAATACAAATAATATATCTTTTTAAATTCTCTAAAAAATTCTAAAATATTAATATATTTAGAATAATTTAATTATATAATAATACGTTAGAGTTAAATATAAGAAAATCCTCGAGAAAACTAATTTAAATATCTCTAGTCTAGTATAATATAATAAGTAGTATACTATTTATTTCTAAGTAGTTATATATAATATTCTAGAAATCTAGGGAATTCTTATAATTAAAAAATAGCTTTAAATATTTACTTAATATATTTTACCTAGTTAAACTATAACTTAGTATTAGGATATTATCTTAAAAGAAATTCTAAACCTTAAAATTAAAATTTTAGCTAAATATAGAGAGATCTTTATTATTTTATCTTATATTAAAAAAAGTTTATTAAAAAACTATAATAAANTAAAAAGAGTTTATTAAAAAACTATAGTAAAATACTAGTTATCTTAGTTATTCTTATAGGAAAATTAGATATAATTTAAGCTAAACTAAAATACCTATATAATTATAAGAGTTACTTATATTTTCTAGAAGATTATAAATATATTAAATATACTATTACTAGCTTATATACTAGATTCTCTAATATTTAGATATTAGTTACTACTTAAAATAGTATTATAGATAAAATAAATAACTCTAAATTCTATATTTTATAATTTAGTTTATATACTAGATTCCCTAGTATTTAGATATTTATTACTATTTAAAATAGTATTATAGACAAAATAAGTAACTCTAAGCTCTATACTTTATAATAGAAACTAGTTAATAAAAGTTAATTAAATATTAAAAAGTATACTAATAAAGCTAAGGAATTTCTTTTAAATACTATAAAAACTAGATTAGCTCTTTTAACTAGTAAGTCTAGTAGTAACTACCCCTCTAACCTCATATATATTAGTATTAATCCTATTCTCCTTAAAAAGATAAGTAAAGTTCCCCTAAACATCTTCTTAATTACTCGAGGATTTTATATATTTTTAAGGAGTATAATTTCTAATAATTATAAAATAGTCTATATTATTAATTTAATAGACCTCTTTAAGAAGAGATCTTTTAAACTTAGTAAGGAAATAAATTTAGTTTAATATAATTTAGCTAATCTTCTTATAATAAGATAAAATGAAAGAATTATTAAGAGAATCCTTAATAATTTAAAAAAGAAGAATACTCTTAATTTAATATTAGATAATATTACTTATATTAAAAACTTCTATATTAATATTATCTTAGAAGTTCTATTTCTTAATAAAACTAAGATCTAGTATATAAGACTAGATTATATTCTTAGGTTTAGCTTAATCAAAAGCTTTATTATTATAAGATAATTACTTAGAAAATATAACTTCTTTTTCTTTAAATATAAATTTATTTTAAATTACTTTATAATCTATTTAAGCATTTCTAGCATTATTTCAGAATTACTAAGTATTCTATTTTTTTAACTATATTTTAAGATAGTATTCCTAGAACTAAAATCTAATAATACTTTTATATAATACTTTTAAGTAAGATATTTAAGATAGATTATTCTTGAATATTTAATCTTTAATGTTTAAAAAGTAAAGATTATAAAATTAAAGTAATTAGATTACTCCTATTATATAATAACCTATTCTTAATAAATTATCTCTAGATAAACTTTAGAATTATACTTAATTCACCTATTTTATTATATTATTTAAGATTTATTTAATTTTCCTAAAATATATATAAGTAATTCCTAAACATTTCTTATTAAAGATAAATTTTCAAGTCTTCTCTTTTTATTTATATTACTTAATAAAACTTATAATTTAATCTTTTTAATATTATGAATATTTAAAAAATAAGTAAGCAAATAGAGAAACTTTCTCATTTATAAGATTTAATAAAATATTAAGAAAATAGTAATAGTAATTAATAGAGAAACTAGTTACTAGAGATAAATAATAGAGTAAAGGATTGATTTCAAGCTATTTCTTTCTTATACTAAAAGGCTAGTTAGAGTAAGCGAGTATACTAGAAAAAAGCTAATTACCTGAAGTATAAAAATATAAAAAGCTATAGGATTACTACCTGAACTATAAGTAGAGTTAATTCAAGTAGTAGCTATACTATATAATATATCTCTAAATATTTAAAATAACTAGAAATTACTATATAAAGTTAAAGAAACCTAGTATAAGTAGT
>RYZW01000953.1:9743-21306 GCA_004367215.1 Colletotrichum trifolii | reverse complement strand
TATTATCTTTTCGCTATCTTCTATTTCTTTTCTTATTTATCATTTACTATTAAGTTAAACTTAAATAAGAAGCTTATTAATATTAGAAGCTTATTATAAGAAGTACTTTAGTAGTATTTTAATAGTATTATAATAAGCTTAAAGAGTTTATATTTAAGGTGAAAACTCTTTACTAGAATATAGAAGTCTTATTAATATTAAATAAGAGCTATAAGAAAAATACTTAGTACTATAAAGAACATTTAAGACATAACTAGTTCTAGATTATTATAATATGTTATAATATAAAAAAATATAAAGTATAGACATATATTATTATTAATTAGGATAAAAGATAAGTTTAGTACTGGGATAATTAATAGTATAATAGTAATAGAGAATTATATTATATAATAGTAATAGTACTTATAAACTTCACTATATTAGAGAAGTTCTAAATTTCTTTTTAACTAATTATTTAGTAAATCTATACAACTTATACTTAAAATAATTACTTATAATAAATATCTACTTTTATGATATTTGATTGAGTAAGGTTATACTTAATACTAGATAGATTCTAAAGAGATTTATAAACTATAAAACTATAGAAATTACTTAGAAGTTATATTTTACTTATAGACTTTATCTAGATATATTAACTAGAAAAACTCTAGTAACTAAATATTTTAATTTCTTGAAATAGTTATAGAGTTATAAGGATAATATTAGGAAAAATACTATACTTTACTAGAAAAGAATATAAATTAATTAAAAATAGTTTTTAAATATAAAATATATAAAACTTGAGAAATTAAGTATACTACTAGATATAGATAATAATATCCCTATATTCTTACTAGGAGACTTAGAACTCTTTCTACTTACAAATAAAGCTTATTCATAGACCTTATAATTTATTATTCTTTTATCTTTACTTTTAGTTACGAAAGAAGTAAATATCTAGAATACTACTACTTAATAGTAAGTTATATAAGACTTAGCTTAGAAACCTTTTTATATTCTAGTTAGTAACTACTAAGATAAGAACTTAGATTATTATTATACTTTATATTTTTATACTAGTTTTTATAGACTTATATAAAGGAAACTTTAATTCGTAAAAACTAATCTAATAAATATTAATTTCCCTATTCCTAGTTATAGTAGGAAATCTACCCTAGACTCATAAAAGTTATTTTCTATTATTAATTAGTATAAGGATAGGCAGATTTTAGTGAACTATTTTATTAGTTATTATAGGGAAAGTTTAAGTTTCTTAAAACTAAATCTAGAATAATAATAAATAGAAGTTAAGGATTATATAATACTTTATAATACTAAAGGTATGTTTTACTAGAAGATATACTAGATAGCTAAAGCTTACTTTTATATTTAAGATAAGTTTATAAATAAGGCTAGCTAGTTTCTTTAGTATTTCTAATAGTATTCTTTAGAATATTTAAGGAATTATACCTATTAATAGTAAGGTTTATTGCATAGGATAGAGCCTTTTCTTAAATAGAATATAATTCTATAATACTAATATTATAGTTTTCCTATACTATTTTAGTAGGAATTATTAGGTTAACTTTATAGTAGACTAACCAAATAGTCATATATAACACTCGGATTCTTTATAAGGAAATTCTAGTAATAATAATTTTATTAAGGAAATTGATAATCTCTAATTATCTTAGAGAAAGACTAGTATATTAGAAGATGTATTTTATCTCTTATAAGCTAATACTTAGGTAATCTCTATAGAATAATAATAAAATAAAACCTTATATAATTTAAGAATTATTAAATAGTTTAAAACCTTTATTTATAATAGAATCTTAGATATTTTAGAAAGTTTTTAGTATATAGAAGACTACTATTATGATAACTCTAAGGTTAGGTTTTTTATTTATAGATAGTAGTTATAAAGTAGTAAAGTATTTAGGTTTTATCTATCTAATTATAGTAACTTTTTATCCTGTTTAGTTACTATAGAGTAATATTTCTAAGGTTATAATTTTTACCTATTACTAGATCTTATACTAATTAAACTTTATTAATTTAATTAGGATTTATAGATCTATATATTAAATAAGATAATAAATAGGTTACTCCCTATTCCTGTAAAGTAAATATAAGTAAAGACTATTCTAAAAGCCCCTAGGTATAAAACCCTAAAGCTTAAACCTCCTAAGCTATGAATAACTCTGAGATAATAATAAATTCTATGAAAAACTATTAGTAGACCTAGGAACCTAGGAAATACTAGTTAATAGTATAGTGAAAGGCTAGAATATTATGAAGCTATAAAATAATCCTCGAAAATACCTAAATTACTTACTAGTTAAGTAATAATAGTAATTATCTCTATAGGTTATATTTTACTTTTATAGCTTAATTACCTATTAAGGTTAGATTTTATAACTATTAGAATATATCTAAAAGATTAGTTTCTTAATTAGTAAGTAGATTAGTAGTAGTAGATTTCGTAAAATACTCCTTATAGGTTTACTAATTATACTTTTTTATATCTAGCTATATAAGAAAGATAGCTTTATTTTATTTAAAAGCTTAAGTAGGATGAATAATAAGTTAATTATAATAATCAATAGTACTTTAAAAGTTATTATACTTAAGAGGACTTTTAGTAATTACTATATTTTAGCTAGAGAGAACTTTAATATTATAGATAGATTATTAGGTTTATTTCATAGAAGCTTTAAATAAGCTTAAAAGAAGGATTATAATAAAGTTAGGTTTATGAATAGCTATAGGTATATATTATAGGTAGGTTTATAGCTATCCCAAGTATAAATAGAGAAATGTATAGTATATAAATAAAAGAATTAATTTCTCTTCTCCTAATATCTCAGGACTTACTATTCGGACTACTTTAATTCTTAGATTATAGATCTATGAATATATTACTTTTTTCATAAAGTATCTTTCAACTTTTTCCTGTCTATTTTTGCCTTTTCTACGAAATTACGTATATATAGTATATATGAAGCCTTTTCTAGTGTTATAGCTAGGGGTGGTTAGCTGGTTTTAGTCAATTAGGCCTTTTTAGCTATAGCCTATTTTAATAGCTATATATATAAGTATATAAAGCTCTAGATCTATAGTATAGTAGTCATTTTCTCATTACTTTAGTATAAAGCTATAGCTAGTAATAGGTATTACTAGTAAAGTATAGAAGTATATAGTTATATATATCTATATATACTCTATATATATAGAGGTATATATACTATACGCGGTATAATTTACTATATAGTATAGTGTTACTAATAACTACTAATACAAAAATTCTCTATTACTAATATAAACTAATTCATAATTTCTATATAAGTATAATAAGACTTAGCCTACTTTTATTAGTCAATAATCTTAATATATTAACTATAGCTAACTTATAAATAATACTTATATAGATATAAATATTCCTAGTATAGCTAGATAGGTTTTAAAACCTCTATAATTATATTATTATAATACTCTAAAATATCTAATAACTAGTATTATAATAATATATTAATATTAAAGTATTACTTAATTAATACCTAATCCTTAATATTATTAGCCTAGTATAGTAAGTTATAAGTTAGCTAGATAGTATTTATTTAAATATCTATAAACTACTTATTAGTTATAATACTAAGGATATTTATATCAAAACCTATTTTAATAGAATAATAGTTTTGGTTATAATAGTTATAAATAAATATTTTTATACCTATTTTATAGCTTCCTTTCTACGGGTAACTATATAGATTTCGAGAAAATCTTAGTTCTATTATAGAAAATATAGAAAGGTAATAGATTATAATATACCTAATTCTTATAAATACTTTATTTTATTCTATTTTTAACAGATTTATAGGAATTCTTAATCCTATAATTTAAGTAATTTTCTTTTAGCTATATATACTAAACCCTAATCCTAGATAAAGCTTTCTCTCCGTATAAATTATTACTATAAGGCTTTCTACTACTATAAGGTTAAATATTAGAACTAGGGGTATAATTATATATAATAATACGTAATTCTATTACTATTTTAACTAGTTATAAACTAGTATTAGTATGAATACTAATATTAGGTAAATCTTATAGTAGAATCTTTATATAGGGTCAAGAGCTTAGATACTATTCTGGGTATAAAGTAAAAGTAACTAAATAAATATAGTTATATTAAAAATACTTAACAAATAGCTTTAAAATAATCTATATATTTATAGATTCAAAACTAATACATAGACTTATAAAGAATTTATATTAAATAAAGTTCAAATAATTTAGGATACTTCTTAATTTTATAGATCTATAGCTAATACTTTTTAAGATTAGTTGGAATAAAAAAATACGTTTCCTAAAATAGTTTATCATTTACTTAAATATATATATAAGTAATCTAAAAACCTATTTTACTTTTTTATAAAGTCTTTTAATAGTGGTAATATAGAATGAAAAAGAATAGTAATATGTTTTAAGTTATATATAAAGAATAAAGTTCTCTCATTAAGTTTTTATTTAACGAAGAATAAACTATTTAAATTTAAATCTTTAAATAAATAAATACAAAACAGTAATTAGTATTTAAAAGCTAACCTAAAGAAACAAAGAACATTATTAATAATTCCTAAATCGAGGAATAGAAATAAAAGCTTATCTTAAAAATTAAAGAAACCTAATTAAGCTATTAACTAAAATACTATATTTAAAATTATAAATTCTTAACTTTCCTATAAGTAGGTAAAATACAGAACCTCGATTAATAGGAAACCTCATTAGAATTACTAAAGACTTAGAAATAAAACTAGTAAAGAATAGTTAAATAAGATATATTACTTAAAGTACTAGGATGACAAAAAACTAAAATATTTTAATGATAAGAGTTCTAGTAATAGAGTTAAAAATATTTCGACTCTCAATAAAAATAATTTTAAACTTTTGCTATGATTTTAATTACAGTGTAAATTAAATAAACCTCTTAGTATTTCCTATTCTCTTACTCTTAAACTAAGAAAGACTAGATTTAAAAGAGTATTTTGACTCAGAATACTTATTCTATTATTATCTAAGATCTAAAGAACTTTTAGGTTTTTCTTCAAAACCTTATAAATCTTATTTGAAACTAGAAATTATATAGTTTTTAAACTAGGTTTATACTAGTAATAATAATTAGAAACTAAATCCTGATTACTAATACTGAAAGTACAGAAATCAAGTCCTTGAGAAAGAATAAAGCCTAAATAATAAATTATATAAGAAATAATTTGAATAGGTTATATATTACTAATAATCTTGACTTGGAATAAATAAGTATTATATTCCTTAATAGTTTTACGCTCCTTAGAAAAAACAGATTCAACTAGAATACTTTTAGAAATAGTGATTTTCCAATTTAGCTTTATAAGTTAATATTTAGTAATTTTAAGTTAGTATCTAAGTATATTAATCTCTAAAAAGGCTTCCTAATCCTTAATTAAGGAAAACTTCTTTATAGTACTAGTTACAATTTGTCAGTATTTTTAAAACGTCTAATTAGTTTATTAATATTATCTTGTTCATTATCTCTTTTATTCACAATACTTTCAGGTTCTGTTCTCTTATTAGTAATAACTTTAGGTTTCTATTCTTCTTTGATTTTAGGATTACTAGCTAAATTATCTTTATTATTATTAAATAAAGATTTAGGGGTAGAAACCTTTCTAAGATAACTATAAAGAATTTAAAACTAGTAGTAATAGTAAGTTTCTTTAGAAATTGTAGTTTTCTTAGTAATATTACTAAGTCTAAATATTTTAATAAATTAGGACAAAGGGATAGTAATAAACATTCCTATAAATTAAGGAATTCTGAGAAATAGATTTAAACGGAGAACTTCAATTGAAATACCTAAACTTTATATTATTACTCAAAACGTAGACTAATAAAAGAATAAGCCTTTTTAGTATTAGTAATTTATTCATAGATCTTAAAAGAAAATTACTCTTAAGTAAAGTTACTCAGAATAACAAATATATTGATAGTAAGAAAAGATAAGAAAGAATAATAAGTATTAACTCGATTATAAAAAATAAAGAGAACTAAAAATACTAAATAAAATAGATTTCTCGAAAAAAGCAAAGGAGAGTATCTTAAGTCCTGAAGTTATTATTATTATTAAGTAAATAAAGATAACAAATATTTAATATAACTTTAAATACTAATTCTCTATTACTTTTTAAGTTAGGGTTAAGTAGTATATACTAGGATTTGGGAATAGAATAAGTCAAAACTAGTATAAGTTTATTTAATAAATAGTATAAGTTGAAAAGTACTGGAAAGTCAGTAGTAATTCTATAGGTATTTCGAATATTAATAGCTTATTTCTGAACTTTAATAGAGGAATCATTAGCTTTAATAGTTTCTTTCTTAATAAACTCGAGGGATTTATCCTATAGTTCAAGTATTAATAATGGCTAATATATATTATAACGCTTAAAATTAATATATGAGATGTATATTAATGAAATATATTACTTATGAATAAAAAGAATAATTATTAAATATGTTAGTATACAAGAGAAGAAAGAAACTAGTAGGTGAAAAAATGGAAAATAATTTATTTTTGGTATATAAAAAGTTAGATAGCTACTAATTCTAGAAAGAGCTAACTAATTATTCTTACTAATACATAGCAAAAATAGTTAAATATATAACCGATCACCATAACTTTATTAATTTCTTTTATTTAAATATTTATGAACTTATTTTAAACTCGCTTAACGTAGTAGTTTAACGTCTAGCTAGCCTTTGCTATTTTATAGCAAGAGTAGTAGGTTCGAATCCTGTAGCAGGTAAGCGTAACTAGTAGCTATATATATAGTTTCCGATTATATAAACTATATAGTAACTACTACTAGTTATTAGTACTTACCGATAGCTATTAAAGTAGCTAGTAACTATTTAATAGCTAGTAATAAGTACTACTAGCTAGTTAGTATTAGTATTACGTACCTGCGATCCTGTAATAAGTAATTATAATAGATATAGGTATAAGTATGTATATATATTCTATTTATTAGCTATTATCTTAACTAACTGTATTATGCTACTTAAGGTTTCTTCTATTTAAATAGTTTATTAGCTTTAGTATTATCTATAAAGTATATAAAATAAGAGCTAACTACTAGGTATAGCTTCTTTGAAAGGGTCCCGAGAGGTATATAACTTTAATTAGATCAAAGACCTTTAATATAACCCTATAAACCTATTTTAAGAAATGATTTACCCTATTTTATTTATTTAGTATATTATTTATAAGATATAAAAGTATCTCTAATAACTTTACTACTGGGGAAGTATATAAGAGTAAGTATAGTACTAAGTCTACTATATAGCTTTACTAGTTTATATAAAGCCTGACTATTCTATTCATATATATTTAAATACTTTATTCTAGTTGTAATTAAATATACCTTTCAATAACCTATATTCAGACTATATACCGTATTATTTATATATCATATTAGTTTACTAGAGTTTTATTACTATTTATTTAGTATTAATAGGGTTAATAGACTTCTTTAGCTTACCCCCCTTAAAAGTAGTAGTAGCTAGAAAAGCTATAAACCTATATAAATTTACTTATACTTTATATCTTATATTAGTTTATGAGTATAATACTATTCAAGTTCCTAATGTCTTTCAGTTTCTATTATAATATCTCTAGCTTTTAAAATAACAATATCAAGTTTGTCTATTTTCTTTAAATCTCAGTATAAGTAGTAGAAGTAGATAAAAGCTTCTCCTATATTCTAATTAAATCTAAGTCTACCTAAGTTTTAGTATATTGCTAATTACTTAATATAATACTATATAAGTAACTAGTATTCTCTCTATTATATTTCTTTAAATTTCTACCTATAACACTTCTCCTATACTTCCGGGTTAATATACTATTAGCGAATAAACACCATAAAATTAGTTTAGGTAAGTTGCCTAGTAGGCTAACTCTATAATTTCTCTATTATATCTAGAATTAAAGGATTAGCTTTATCAATACTTACTAGATCTATTAGTTAACTATACTACTTAGTCAGATCTAATAATTATTCTTAATAACTATAATCTAATTATTCATTTATTTAATTATAAGTCTCTCCCCTATTATTCTATAGTTATATAAAAGTACTTCTTCCTAATCTTTAAGTAATTTAGGTATTACTAATTAGTTAGCTAGTTATTAGACAAACACTCTAATCTACTCTTTATAGGCTTCTTATTACTTTTATATATCTATTCTTAATATATTACTATCTAACATTATATAGGTATAAGTATTTTACTTATAATACCTACTAGGTCTAATCTGGGTAAGAAAAGTAGCTATAATAATATTTAGGATTACGTATTAAATCCAAATATTAATTATTGAAAACCAAGTAACTACTTATCTCTTAGGAATAGAGTAGGAATTATTCTATGTTTTCCTCTCATAACAAGAAATATGTCTTCTTTCTTTGAAGATACATTTTATATAATATCTTAAAATAAATAGCTTTTTTTTAACTATTTTAATATATTATTGATAGAAACTTATATTAATACTAAGGTTTAGATTATCTCAAATAATATATAAGATATATATCTCTTCTAGGTTATTTTCCACTAAAGTAAGTATCATATTATTATTATTACTTTATTTATTTCATCCTTAGTAATAGAATAGTATAATAGTAGTAGTCTTATAATTTACTTCTATTAAATTAAATACTAATTATTAAACTTTATCGAGATTTACATTAGGTCTCTACCTATAGGGTAACTACTCTCTATAATATCAGTTGTTACTTAATATTTTTACTTATACTAGTTACTTAAAAAGTTAAATAGAAATAATAAAATAATAAACGTATAGCAAAAAGCCTTGATTAAGAAAAGTTAAGTTATATAGGTAAAATCTATATTACTATATAGATTATTACTTGAAGGATCTAAGTTGTAATCCTTCTACTAAAAGCTCTTCTAATACTTTACTAGCCAATTACTAGGCGTACTATATAGTCTATCTATTATATCTTTATAATATATTCATAAGATTAAATAATAACAGTAATAATAAATACCTTTATAGATTAGGGAACTTAGTAAAATAGAACAAAATCAAAACCTTTAGTTCAAATACTTGAATTCTATACTATTATTTAGTATTGAAACTAATAAGTAAATAGGCTTTTTTAGCTCTAGTAATCTAATTTTAAATCTTAAAAAAAGAGTATTTATAAATAAAATCATTAAGGATAATAGGTATATTAATACTAAGAAATGATAGGGGAAAATGACAATTATGAATTTATTTAAACCGAACAGAGAAAAATAAAAAATACTGAATAAAATAAATTTCTTAAAAAGAATAAAGAATAGTATTATGATAGACCTATGCTTTAAAGCTTATATAGAATATTACTATTACGGTTCCATATAACTACTACTTCTATAGTCTAGTAAAAAGCTTTTATTTTAAATATAAACATTTTAAGTTTATTATAACTCCATTAAAATATTACTAAAGTATTTCTTAAAACTAGCTTCTAGTATTAATAAACTTCTTACTAAAGTTCAACTTAGTAGTAAATAATAAACTATAAAAATGAAATACAAAATAGCGAAAAATAGTAGTAGATATTAATACTCTAGAACTTCTAAGAGGGTTTTAATAGACTAATAGTAAACCAATTTAGTAGAAGATAAAAACTGATTTTTCTAAGAAGTTTTTTATTAGTTCTAATAAGATTATAATGTAGTTTTATGAGTAATATAGGTATTTTATCTAAAGAAGAAACTATTCCCTATTCATACCCCTTTTAATAGTAATACTTTCTACTTCCCTAATTGGTAGATAATTATATAGTAAAAGGAAAAAGATTAATTAAGTTTTAATTACGGGATATAAGGATTTCTAGTAGTTTTTATAAACTAATTTATTACTTAAAGTCTAGATATAAGTTAGTAATTTTTATATAATATAGAGATGTTAATATGATTAAAATATCAACATATTTGTCTAGTATTTTATTAAGTATTATAAAAACCCCTATTATAATATTTGAGTTTTTAATAGAACTCGCTATTTCTATTCGGAATTTAAATATATAATTACTAAGTTTCTTATTAAGTTTCAATTAGCTAAAAGAATAGATAAGGAAAATATTCCTAAATAGAGGATATCTAGCTAAACTACTTCTAATTAACTTTCTCTTATCAAATTTAGATAACTATTATCAACGATAATATTAGATATATAGTATTAGTAATACTATACTATATAGTATATACGACCGCGTATAATATATATACTTCTATATATATATATAATATTTATAGCTATATATTCTTATATTTTACTAGTAATACTTATTACTAGCTATAATTTAGTACTATTATAAACAGTAGATAACTATTATACTATAAATTAGTAATGTATTTTATACTAGAGAAAATAATTATAAACCCCCTACCTAAAGTCTATATAAAGTAAAGAATTATTTAGTTACTTTTGCTCTATACCTAGAATAGTATCTAAGCTCTTTACCCTATATATAGATTTATCTATAAATCTTACCTAGTAATAGTATTTATACTAATACTAGCTTATAACTAGTTAAAATAGTAATAAAATTACCTATTATTATAGATAATTATACCCCTAGTTCTAATATTTAACCTTGTAGTAGTAGAAGACCTCGTAGTAATAGTTAGGGAGAGTTTTATCAAGACTAAAACTTAATATACAAAGTTAAAAATAACTACTAAGGTTATAAGGTTAAAAACCTTTTTAAACTTCTTAAAAATAGAATAAAATAAAATACCTATTTTGAGATATAAAAGCTAGGTATTCCGTGATCTATTATTCTTCTATAACCTTTATAATAGAACCGAAATCTCCTCGAAATCTATATAGCTATTTATAAAAAGATAACTACGAAATAGGTATAGAGATATCTAGCTATAACTATTATAACTAAAGCTATTAGTATATTAGACTAGGCTTTAATAAAATTATTCTAAATATTATAATTAAAAAGTAATTTATAAATATTTAAAAGAAAATTATCTAGTTATCTTATAAGCTACTATACTAAGCTAATAATATTAGTGACTAAATATTAATTTAAACTAAGTATTAATTAAGTAATACTTTAATATTAATATACTACTATAATACTAGTTATTAGATATTTTAGAGTATTATAGTAATATAATTATAGAAGTCTTAGAGGTTATCTAGCTATACTAGAAATATTTATATTTATATAAGTATTATTTATAGGTTAGCTATACTCGATTAATATATCAAAATCGTTTACTAATAAGAGTAAGCCGAGTCTTACTATATTTATATAGAGATTATAAGTTAGTTTATATTAATAGTAGAGAACTTTTATATTAGTAATATAAAGTTTTATTTTAGGGGTAAGTAAAGCTTAGTCTAGGGAATATTAAAGTTATAGATATTAAAATTATAATAAATATTCGAATAGAATACCTATAGTTAGTAGTAATTAAATATCTCGAGATATTCGAATTATAT
>RYZW01000952.1:0-21341 GCA_004367215.1 Colletotrichum trifolii | reverse complement strand
TTTTAATTATAGTATTTAGAATAATTTTATTAAAACCTAGTCTAATATACTAATAGCTTTAATTATAATAGTTATAGTTAGATATCTCTATACTTATCTTATAATTATCTTTTTATAAGTAGCTATATAGATTTCGAGGAGATTTCGGTTATATTACAAAAGTATAATATACTACTACTCTAGCTTCTAGGCTATACTAAAAATAGTTTAGTTATAGAAAATTGATAGATTATAGAATACCTAACTCTTATATCTTAAAGTAAGTACTCTATTATTTTCTATTTTTAAGAGGTTTAAAAAGGTTCTTAACCCTATAACTTTAATAGTTACTTTTAGCTATATATATCAAGCTTTAGCTAATCTCAATAAAACTCTCCCCGACTATTACTACGAAGTCTTCTACTACTATAAAGTTAAATATTAGAACTAGAGGTATAATTATCTACGATAATAAGTAATTTCATTACCATTTTNTATTCGAATTTCAACTTATCGCTTTTTATGTTTTACTACTATAGGGTAAAAGAGGGGGTATTAAAATATTAGGCTATAGGTGTTTACCCTATAGTAGTACTCGACTTACTATTGAATATTCTCTGGAATATTCTACTCCTCTCTTTTTATAGGGTACTTGCTAGTAATTAACTTTAGTATTCGTAATTATTTATATAAGCCTGTATACTAGAATATTCTAATAATTACTAATTAGAATATTCTAGAACTAAGTATAGTACTATAAAAGAAGGCTTTTATGCTATCTTTTAGTATATATTTAGATTAACTAACTATAATATTCTTTCACTAAATATAACTATTATTTACTGTTTTATTCTATTTTCTCTTCCCCTGAAAATCTCTAGTAAATATATTTTTAATATGAAATATTACTTTACCAGATATAGGCTACATATTTATTTATTTTTTAATAAATTATAAACCTAGAGTTTCATTTCTTATATTCTTCTATGAGAACTCGAAACTCCTTTTATTAAATTGAGTAAAACTTATTAATTAAATTATCCGATATATCTCTAAGAATTTCATCTATTTTTATCAGCTCATACAATATTTAATATAAAGATATTATATATATTCACTTATCTAAACCTTTTTTCTTTAATTTACTAGTAACCCTAGAATTACTATTTTAACTCTATTTTACTTCTTTTATAAAGTATTTATTTAATATATTTAACTTCATCGAATTAAACTTAAATCGAATTTTTCGAAGATCAAACTACTAGTCTTTTATATTGGTATTATTACTACTATTTAGTAGTATTTTTAGTTTTTGAAAATCCGAAAGTCCGATTTACTATATTAGTAATATTACTTTACTATCGAGTAGTATTTAAGCTTTTTAACTGATTTTCTATATTAGTATTTTACTACTTAGGTATTAAGCAGTATTTAAGTCTATTTTTAGCTAAATTCTTAGTTATTTATAAAGCCTTTTAGCTATTTATTTCGCTATATTTATAGCTATAGCTGATACTATTAAGGCTATCATAAGCTATTTAATACTTGAAAAATAAAAGCTTATAGGGGCTGAAGGCTAGTCTACCTAGTTTTGCTCCTTGAAGCTTTATTTTAAGTTCTTATATTTATTCAAATTTTTCGAAAACGAGGAGGCTTAGAAAACTATATCAGAATTATAGAAAATTCAGGCTTTACTAGTTATTTAGCAAAATATTACAGTAGAGCTTTTAAGCCTTGTTTTTAATTCTTGAGATCTCTATATAGTTATAACCACTCTAAAAGTTAATTCTAAGGGTACTAGTGCTGTTTTTTATTAATAGCTATATCTTCAACTTCACGCTATAAAATTTGAAAATTATAGCTTTCTTACCGAATTTATTAGTATTTTCAAAAATTACTTATTTATGTTAGTTATTATAAGTACTAATATAGATAATATCGACTAAATAACTGTTTTTATAGTAGCCCTATAGTGTTCTTTCCCTAAGTAGTTAGAGTAGTAAAAGTCTAATTCAAAACTAAAAAAGCCCCACATTTTCCAGGCTCTTATAGTTAATATTTTAGACGAAAACTATAGGGAAATCGATACCCTTCTAAAGAATAGCTTTACTAAAAAGCCTTTTAGAAAATCAACTATACTTAACCTTTCCAAAAAAGCCGAAAAATCTAAGAACGGATTTAAAAGCCCTATTTATAGTTTTGAAAAAAGCGTTAAAAGAAGTAAATCCTACTAAAAGGATTATTCAAAAGATTCGAAGTCTCTTATAAGCTAATAAAAACCTACTTCTAAAGCTTTTAAAACTTCTATAACTTGAATTATCATAATTAAAATAGAGCTTAAAAGCTTGAAAAATAAGTGTTTTTAGTATTTATAAGTACTATTTATTAGGAACAATCTTTATTAGGTACTAAAAAAGCTTGTAAACCTATAATACTTCAACCTAATAAAGACTATTAGTGTTATAATAGAGGCTTTACTATTTATATAACAAATAGTCTTTAGTTTTTTTACTAAAATAGATAATCTATAGAACCTAGCTCCTATATTTATAGGTAGGGGTTTTATGAATCCATCTGGTATAAGTATTATAGAACTACTTATTTACTATAAGGGTTCTATAAATATTTTGAAATTAACTAATACTCTTTATATTCTAGAATTTCCGATTGATATTCTTTCTGGAGTTTTATACTATAATAAGGGTAGTTATGTTAGGGATAATATTTTATATAATATTAAAAATAATTTATTTATAGCTCTGAATTTATAGTATAAGTTTTATTTACCTATAGCTGAACAAACTATAGAGTCTTTCTCTACTAAAAACTACTATAATTCTTAGCTTTTTTGGAAAATATAGAAGGAGACTTTCTGAAAATATAGTATAAATTTTGTACTAGTACTGAAAACGGCTAAATTTATAGATAATTCTAATTATAGTTTACTAAGGTCTATAGTATCTACTAACTACAATATAAAGCTTTCTGAAAATTTAGTTAATTCATCTACTAAATTACAAAGCCTTTCTTAATTTATAGAAAGCTCTATAGTAGATTTCGAGGCTTTTATAGTTAATACCTCTATAAATACAGAGGTACTAACTATTACTATAGAGTAGTATTATCGCCTAGGGTACTCTAGTTATCTCTTTCTAGCTAAAATAGCTAGAATTATAGAAAGGATACTTATAATTCACTTAAAAGAGGCTAGTTTATAGTACTTTAACTATGCTGAAAGTAAAGAAAATAAGTAATAGTTAAAAGTTAGCTATTATAGGGCTACGGAACTACTTTATCGAATCTATATTAATTCGATTAAAGTAAGCCCTACTAGTAATACTAGGAACAACTACACTATTCCTTATACTAATAACTATACCTCTTATAAAGATATAGATTTTATAGTTAAAAAGAAGACATTTCCTAGCTATATTATAGCTGAATCAGAATACTATAAAACTTAATTAAAGTACTATCCTAAAACTTAATACTTTAATAATAGCTAAGAATTTAACCCTAAACCTTTAAAAGGTTTAATAAAAGAAAAAAGTATTATTATAGAAGCCTTAGTACTTCATACTTCTGAATAAAATAGTATTATAGAGTATACTAATAAGGTTTTAATTGAAAAAGCCTATACTATTTTATTTTCAAAAAAACTACTTTTCTATATTTAGGACATTATTATATCTATATTAATTAAATTAATTAATTTAACTACTATAATCCCCGCTTGACGTAGTGGTTTAACGTCTGGCTAGCTCTTGCTGTCACGGCAAGAGCAGTAGGTTCGAATCCTACAACGGGCAAGCACGACCGGTAGCTGCATGCCTTCCGATTGCGTAAACTAATTATAGTAACCACTACTAGTTATTAGCACTTGCCGCCACTGCCGTTAACAGCTAGCAACTATTAATAGCAGCTGGCGACAGGCGCCGCCAGCTAGCTAGTATCTAGTATTATATAACTATAATCCTTAAAGAGTAACTACGACGGATATAGACCTATATATACCTTCTATTTATCAGCTATTATATTAACCAACCGCGTTTGCTGCCTAAGGTTTCCTCTATTTAAACGGTTCCTTAGTACTAGTAGTATCTATAGGGTAAATAAGGTAAGAGCTGATAACTAGGTATAACTACCTTTAAAGGGTCCCGGAGTAACTACCTTTAAAAGGTCCCGGAGAGGCATATAACTTTAAATAGATCAGAGACCTTCAATACAACCATATAACTACTATAATAAAACTTTCAATTACTCTTTTATAAGCTTTATTAAACTATTTCTTTTCTAAGAGATATAATAAGCTAAATTTATAGGCTCTAAAGCTTATAAATACCAAGATTCTAATATACTACTTTTCTGGAAAATATAAAAATAGTAATAAATTCACTGTTTTTATAGAAAAAAGCTTTTTTATATCCTATAAGGATATTTCTAAAATCGCTCTTATTTTTATACTAACTAGACTTTATAAATCTAGGTTAGTTTTTATAGGTTATTTTAAATTTATTAATACTATAGTAAGGGGGTACTTCTTATCATTTCAGACTCTAGTATTAATAATTTAGAGCTTACTATAGTAAGTATTAAAGTTTTACTTCTTATAAGGTTTTCTATACCCTATACCTTTATTATTTATTTAGAGTTTTAGATACTAAAATAAACTCTAAGTAGTACTAAAAGAAATAATTTACTGGAAACTAGCTATATTAAAATTAGCTAGCTAATTGACTAAGGGGTTTTTAAAACTATTCTTATTAAATAGCTCTTAAATAGAAATCCTACGAAAAAGCTTATAGTTCTAAGATAGGCTTTTATGTATAAGTTTAACCTAGATAGAACTATTAATAAATATAAAGCTTGTTTAGTAGCTAAAAGCTTTTAGTAAAAATATAGTATAGATTATTTCTAGACTTTTACTACAAATTCTAATCTAGTTATTATTTGAGCTTTTTAAGTTACAGCTATAACTAAAAACTAAGAAATCTACTATATTAATATAATTAGAGCTTTTTAATATAAAAATTTAGAAGAAGAGATTTATATTAAAATCTCTTAATTACTCCTTATTAAACCTTTCAAAGAATTTCCTAATTTGAATATTATAAAGTTTAATTCTGATTAAAAATAAGTTTAATTACTATTATAGGCTTTTAATAGACTTAAATAGAACCCTAGATAGTAGTAAAAGTAAATTTAGAAAGGTTTTAAGGATCTAGGATCTTTAGTTTTAAAATCTAATAAAATTACTTATTATAATAATAGCTTTAATAATCCTATTTATCTTATTATTTATAGAGATAATTCTATTATTTCTTGTATAAAATCTAACTATTATAACTAGATTAAAATCTTCTCTGTAAAGATTTATTAATATAGAAGACTTAGGGGAAATATCTTATTTTTTAAAGTTTAATATTACTTGAAATTAAGCCTAAAAGATTCTATAGATATCTTAAGCTTACTATATTAAGTAGTTATTATCTAAGAATAATCTAACTACTATAAAATCTACTAAATTCCCTCTTAACCCTAGAGTATTAAAAGATTTATTTTTTATAGAAGAAAATCCTTATTATAGCTTTATAAAAGATTTGTTATAGTAATATTAGTACCTAGTTAGTAGTTTTATATGTGTTATAATTATTACTAGGCCTAATTTAGCTTTTTTAGTAACTTTTATTAGTAGCTTCCTATATAGACCTATACAAAAACTACTTAAAATAGTTATTAGTATATTTAGATACCTATCTGTCACTACTAATTTAGTATTTATTTATAGAAAAAGCTTTACTATAAATTCTGTAAGCTATATTAACTTGGACTAGGTTAGTTACTATAATACTTAAAAACCTACTAGAAACTATTTATTTATTATAAATAATAGCTCTATTTCGTAGAAATTGAAAAGAATAGTCTATAGTAACCTTATCTACTACTAAAGCTAAATTTAATAGTCTTCAAGAGGTTATAAGAAAAACTAAGTAGTTATAAAGCCTATTTTTCGAGCTAAATATTTCTATAAAGCTTCTTATTATTTATACTAATAATAGTAAAGCTTTAGCTCTAGCCTATATCTTTTAATATTACTAGTATACTAAATATATAACTATTAATTATCTATTATCTTTTTACTCATTAAGTAGTTTTGTTAAGTGATATAGAAGTTAAATATCTCTTAACTTCTAAAATACTTACTCATAGTTTAACAAATCCTCTTCCTAGTCCTAAATATACTGAATTCCTTAGACTAATAAGCTTAATTAGTACTATAAATACTTAGTAATTCTACTAGGATTTTTACCTTTGTTTTAGTACTATAATTCTATATTATAGTATTTATTATAAGTATTATAAATTATTTTTAGCAGTTTATTTCTTTTATAGAGTACTATAAATAGTTACCTATAATACTTATAAGTGTATAGTTATTTATACTGTTATTTTACCTATTTTTTCTACTTATTTATCTTTTACTACTATAGGGTAAAAGAGGGAATATTAAAATATTAAGTTATAAGTATTTATCCTATAGTAGTACTCGACTTACTATTGAATATTCTCTAGAATATTCTACTCCTCTCTTTTTATAGGGTATTTACTAGTAATTAACTTTAGTATTCATAATTACTTACGTAAGCCTATATACTAGAATATTCCAATAATTACTAATTAGAATATTCTAGAATTAAGTATAGTACTATAAAAGAAGGCTTTTATGCTATCTTTTAGTCTTTATTTAGATCAACTAACTATAACATTCTTTTACTAAATATAACTATTATTCACTCTTTTATTCTATTTTCTCGTCCCCTGAGAATATCTAGTAAATATACCTTTAACGTAAAGTATCACTTTACTAGATATAGGCTGTATACCTACCTACCTTTCAACATCTAGTTTTAAAAATAGTAAGATATTATATATAAGGTTTAAGTAGTTAACTATACCTTTTTATTACTAGAGTAATTTAGGTGTATAACTCTATGATTTTATTAGTTTATTGATTGATTAAACCTTTACATATAAAGCTATATATTGATGATTAATAGTTATTTGGATTTAATATTATTGAATAAAGTTATCTTAGTTATTACAGAATCATATAGTGTTATTTTGAGCTTTTTTACTATAGTAAGATAAGTTATAGAGTTTTTAATATTTTAGTAGAGATCCCTGCCATTACTTTGAATATTTAAAATAATAAGAAATATTTCTAGGGCTTAGATGAGCTTCTGTGTTTTTTGAAGTAAGGTTAAGTTATTTATTACTTTACTATTATTCTAAATATTTCTAGGTAATTTATAAAAACTAAGTATTAAATATTTTAATTAAAAAGAAGATTAAGTAGTTATTTACCTTAGATTTAGATTTCTCGAGAAGAATTTAGAATCTTAAATAATAGTAATTACATAGCTAGTATTCTAGTTAAAGTAATTATAGTACTATATAGTAAGTATATTATAAAGAGTGTTCTTAGTAATACTTCTTTGACGGTTTTTTTATCTTTAATTTAAGTATTTTAGTTTATATTATCTAGGATATAGAGTATTCTATAATTTTTCGAGGAATTCTTATAAGAGATTATATTTAGTATAGTATAAAGCTTATATTAATTAAAGGTTATAGAGATACTAAGATTTATATTTAAACTATAGAAAATAAAGAAACTAAATTTCATTCCTATAATATCACTTTCTATGTTATTTTAGTTAAAGGTTTTATCTTTTTCTAGTAGTTATAAAAGTAAAGCTACTAGAAAGATACTAAGCAAGATTACTTATTTTAATTATAGAGAAGTAATTAGTTTGAAATTATAGCTATTAATACTTAATATAGCTAGTAAGTTTTTAAATACTATATATTTTATAAGAAGGTAATTATTGTAATAGTATAGTTAGTATAGTATAAGTTGTCTTTTAGATATTATTAGTACTAGTAGTATATTATAGATACTGTTTAAAGACGCCTGAAAAATAATAAATAGTTTTAGTATTAGTATTTAAAGTATTTTAGTGAAAAGCTTCTAAATTACTTTATTTTAGTTACATAAAATATTTAGATTACTAATAGCTACTTAACATATAATAGCTACTAGCTTACTTAGGAAATATATAAAATATATAGTATCAGTAAAGTTAAGTAAAAGATCTATTATATATAATATAAGAATACTTTATATATTACTCCTAGGGAGTATATTATTCTTAACTTCTATTTTTATTATTAGGGCTATAGTAGCTATATTTTAGCTCTAATATCTCTAGATAGAGCTATTAATTATTCTTAGGATTTCTATCTTATTAATTATATTAGAATTATAATAATTATAATATTTAAGAGTTTTATTATATTCTTTACGTATTAGTATAGTATTAATATTAAGGTTTGTGAATATAATAATAAGGTTCTTAGGTATAAGAGGTTAAAACTAGTCCTTATTCCTCGAGCTATATATTTCGAGCTATCTACTTTATATATTTAGGGCTAGAATAGAAGTATTAAGTATATTAGAGTAATGATTAAGGTTTACATAAGAGCTATAAGGTAAAGGAATCAGCTATTTTATAATCTTGAGTTTGGAACCTTAAAGGTTATAGTATTTCTTTATAATTAAATACTAATATAGTATTTAAGTTAGTAAATATTATATTAGAAGTTTTATAAGGTTACTTAAAAAGATAATATTACAAAACTAGATTTAGATTACTTCCCTATTCATAGCTATAAATATTTTATTCTAATTATAGATATAAAACTGAAATATAACTAGCTCGCTTACCTCGAGGAGTATACTTTTATTAGCTTTTTAGTTAGATATATTTCAACCAATTAATATTAAATATAAAACCTATTCTAAAATAAATTTCTAATGATTTATAATATTTCTTTTAATGAAATATTCTTTTTAATAGAGATTTGGCTTTTCTATAGGATAACTTTAAATAGTTTAATTCTAATGAAGTTCTTTTCCTATTTATAAGAGTAAATAGTTATAGTAGAGGTATTTGAGGTTAATCTAGTTATTTATTTAGGTTTAAGTAAAAAGCCTAATAAAGTAATTAATATAATAAGAAATAGTTATAATAGTTTGAGGTTTTATACTTACATAGCAATTACCCCTAAGCCTTTTAAGGTCAACTTTTAAATTATAAAGTTTATATTAATAATTCTTCTAGAATTACTCACTATATTTTTCTACGATTCTATTTATATAGATAAGATTATAGAGGAGCCAGGAGTTTAGGTATTTCTGGAAAAAGTTAAATATAAAAGATAAATAAAGTATTATATCAGAGTAACTAGGAGATTTTTATTTAAAATTACTTTTTAGCTAGTATTCTTTAGTTATTTTAAGATATTTTAAGATATTTCTACTTATAGTTATAGAATTATATAAATAGTTAAATAGTGGGAATCTTAAAGGTTTAATTTCCTTGAGGATTCTAAGATATATAAATTACGATCTCTAATAATAAATTTTAGTTATAAGGTAAATTAGATATCAAAGAATATTTAAAATATGAGAGGAAAGAAGTTCTTATTCTAAGAGTTCTATAATAGATATTATTACTATTACTTATATCTTACTTAGTAGTATTTATTTACTTATATATTAAAGTAATAGTAGTAGTTAAATAGGTTTATTTTAGGAGTTATACTAAATCATGTTTTGAGAGTAAAGTTAATAGAATTCTTATAAGAAACTTGAAAATTCTAAAGTATTACTAAGTTTATATTTATAAGCTTAATAAGTATAGGTATTTCATGAAAATTAAGGTTCAACTAGTTATTCGTAGAGATTAATAGTTATAAGACAATTATAAAACCTATATAGTAGTTCTAATAAGTATATTGTTTCGAATCTTTATAGTAATTACTAACCGTTTTAATCTCGAGCTATTCTAATATAATATAGTTCATACTTTTATATATATAGTATTTAACGAGGTTATTTATATAGAGATATTATTAGGTTATTGAACACTAGGTAGGATTTATTATTATAATAAAATACTATATAGTTTTCAGAAGTCTCCTCTGTTCTAGTAATATTACTTAGAAGTAAGTTTTAAGTACCTTAGTTTTAAACTTACTATAAGCGAGCTATATTACTAGCTTAAAAGGTATATTTTCTTTTATATTAATAACTATATACTTTCTTTCCCCTCAAAAGATACTTCTAAAGTCTTTATATTATTAGTAGATTTCTAAAAAGAGTATTATTTTAAGGGAAGTAAAGATTTATAGTAGTTTCTCGGTATTAAAGTTATTTAAGATTAAGTAGTATAATAATTATAGTCTTTATAAGTAGTATATATTAAAAAGCTTTTTAAGTATTTTATAAAACATATATAGTATATTAAATAGCTTGAAATTCCTCTAAAAACTGAAGAATTCTTTTTATAGTATAATGAAGACTTTTATATAGGGATTAAGTATTACTGATAAGATATCAGTTTGATTAATTATATTATAGTTATAATAAAACTAGATATTATTTATGTAGTAAGCTAATTATTACGTTTTATATATAAGTTTCTAGATAACTACTATATAGAGGCTAAATGAATAATATAATACCTCGGTAAAATAAAAAGCTTTTGCCTTAAGTTTAGCTATACAATTAGTAATTTATTTAATAGTTTTAGTATTATTATAGATATTAGTTTTATGGATAATAGTAATAATTAAAAAAGCTCTTGTGTATATATTATATGTTTTCTTAGAAGTTTGTAGTATAATGAGTCAATAAATAAGATACTATTACTACTTTAATAATGAAAGTAGAGCTTTTAAAATTATTTTAAGTTATTTAAGAAGTGATTCTTACTAGTCATTTTATTCATTCTATTCTAAATAGGTTTAATAATAAGTATATTTAGTAAAGGTAGAGTATATAAGTTCTACTTAGTTATCTGAATGTAGTTTAATAACTAGTAAATAATATACCTTATAATTACTAAAATAGTATAACTATATATAAAGTTAAAGTATATAAATATTTATAACTACTAGTTATAGTAAGATGCTTAGTAGGGCTATTTTAAGATTAAATATATATTCGTAGGAGATTTTATAACTAATAGCTTTATGAAACTTCTCTATAATTACTAGTTTAGCATTTCTATGACTTAGATTAATATAATAAATTAGTTAACTTATTTAAAAATAAAGTAAGAAGAGGAATTTCGAGAAGTTAGGAGTACTAGAAGTATAAAGATACCTGAGATTTTTCGTAGTAGATAAAAAGGTATTTAAATAACTTAAAAAAGTACTGTTTTTCTTACTATAGAAGTAGAGGTTCAATAAAGATAATAGGGTTATTAAAAGAGCTTTTTATAAGATATAAATAGAAGGTTTAAACTAGTATTATTTAAAAAAGCTAGTTTATAGGTAAAGCCCTCGAGGCTAGAGAGGTTTATTAGGAATAACATACTTAAGAAGAGAGTTTATACTAGGTTAAGCTCGGATATTAATATTATTTCCACGGGCCTCGCCCTACTTAAACTACTTGGAATAGAGCCACGTATAGCGTATATAGCTATATTTAGTTATATTTAATATATACTAGATTTTACCCCTTAACTACGTGTAATAATTATAACTAGTAGTTACGTGCTTTCCGATTATATAAATTAAATATAGTAATTACTACTAGCTAGTAGTTCTTACTAATAGCTATTATATAACTAGTAACTATTAATAGCTAGTAAAAAGTATTACTAGCTAGTTAGTATTAGTATTATGTAACTAAATATAAGCTTATAATAAGTAATTATAACGGATATAGATATATATATTCGTTCTATTTATTAACTATTGTATTAATTAATTATATCTTACTATTTAAACTTTCCTCTATTTAAATAATTCTTTAGCTTTAGTATTATCTAAAAGGCATATAAAGTAAGAGCTAAAGTAAGAGCTGACTACTAGGTATAGTTTCCTTTAAAGGGTTCCCGAGAGGTATATAATTTTAAATAGATCGAAGAATCTTAATATAATTCCTATTATCTTTCTAGTATCCCTAATAAAATAGTACCCTAAAGAGATTAAGTAGCTTCTTTTTCTAGATCTCGCTTTTATACTAAAATATTTTTCCAATACTTATATTATTTAAGTAAAGGTTTTTACTATTTCTAAACTTCTTTTAGTTTTAGTAACCTTTGAATAAATATCTACTAATAATAACTTAATAAATTATAATTTATTTATGAAAATTAAAGTATATTATAGTATTGTATTTCCCTTTTTATATAGTCTAGCTATTTAGATAATCTATATACTAGGTTAGTAACTCTAAGTTAATATTCTAAATTAAATTCAATACTAAGAACTTATAAATCTAGTAAACAGGCTATCCCCAAAAGTCCCATATTAGTATTATTATAATACTTATTAAAGCCTAACAATCTATTAAAACTATAAATTTCTTTAAAGATCCTATTAAATAATATTTTTAATAGTTAAGGTTCTTAGAAATAGCTTATAATTCTATTAGCTTATTCACTATCTCTACTCTACTTTAGTAAGCTTTTTTAAATAGTAAAAAACTAGTTATTACTAGTTTTCTAACCTTTCTAATAAAATACCTGAAATTACCTATTATGATATATCTATCTCCATCCTAATCTCTTTGATAAAACCCTAGTACTAGAGAATAGTTATTAAATGAAGGATACTTTATAGTATTAAAAATATAGATTTCATATTTTTTAGTTATAAAAAGAACTTTTTCCCTCATTCCTCTTGAAGAAATACTATGAGTAAAACTACTATTTCTCAGTAATTAGTAATGAATTTATAGCAAATGTTATAAAAGTTGAAGAATACTTAAAGTTCCTTTTATATTTCTAGTAATTTCTATTTAGTAATAACCTAGACCTTTACTAAACTTATCTTAATAGTTTCCTAAATAATTATATATCTTAAGAAAATAATTTCTTCTAAATAGAATTTCTATTTAGAAAACTTAGTAAAAAGATATACTTTATATAACCTAGTAAATCTTTATAATAGTGTTTTCATATATTCCTTTCTAGTACCTATTATATATACTATAAAGTTATCTTTATATTCTATATAGTATATATTAATCTAACTAGTAAATGTATAATTAATATATATTTAGAAAGTTATTAATATATTAGTAAAACTAAAAGGTACTACTATATATTAATATTAAATATACTATATCCTAAATCCTATTCTCTAGTAACTTTCTAGTGTAATCCTAATATAGTAATAAATATCCTTAAAGTTTATCTTTAATTACTCCTGAGAGTTTATCTAGAAATGTATTAATAAATAATAGTAAGTATTAGTCCTTAATTACAATTTTATTAAAACCTTTATAGCTAATGTATAAATATAAAGAACTATTATTCTTTAGAATAAAAAGAATAGTATACTTACCTTACTCATAGATAGCTATGTATATCTATTCGCTAAGTTCTCTATAATATATACTTTTAACTCTTCTAGTTACTACTTGTTTAGTAGATATATAAATTTATAAAATAGTTTTTTACTCAATTCTAAATTAATAGTATACTCAGTATTCTTAAAAACTAGGATCAACTTTCCTATAACTTTATCAAATATTTCTTATGTATTTTTAAGTTCTCTAGAGATATACATAATTATAATAGCTTTATATACTTCTTGAAAAACTTCTATATAAACTTTAAAGTCTTTATTTATTCTATTAATAGATATTATATATATAGTGTTATTATTCCTAATAAATCTTTGAATAAATATTTCTAGTTTAGTAATAGATATCTATCTATAATACTAAGCATTTATCTAGATACTTATTAGAATATGTTTTAGCTTATAAGATACTACTTTCATAAGAAATCTATATATCTTTTTAGCTAGTAGATACTAGTAAGTCGTTAGCGTAATTTCTATGAGTAATTTTTCAAATCTATAGAAGGAATATCAACTAGTAATACTTCTTTAACTCTAATACTAAATTATTAGATCTTTCTAAAATAATTATAGTCATTTTAACTAGGATTAATCTTAGTAATATAGCTAGCTATTGACTAGTAAAATCTACCTATAAGTATAAATCTATATCTACTACTACTTCCTTCTCCTTAATACTTTAGAGAATAATTACTAAGCTTTTAAGTATTTTCCGTATTGGAACTGATTTCTTAATTAGTATAAAAACTATTAATTCTATTTCTATACTTACTTACTTCTCTAGACTTTTTTAATATAAAAGCTAGTATTAATAGTTTAGACTGAAATATAAAGGTTTATAGGACTTTATTCTTAGCTAGCTATTAGTATTCAGTTTGTATTTACTTTAGTCTTATAGTTTATAACTTTATACTTCATCTTCTTATATAAGATATATCTTCCCACAATATATAGTATAACTAATATATATATATTCTTCTAACTTAAAATAGGTATAGTATTACTTAACTATGAGAACAGGTATAGTACTAAGTTTACTATATAACTCGACTAGCGTATATAAAACCTAATTATCTTACTTATATATATTTAAGTATTTCATTCTAGTTTAGAAAAGATACGCTTTTTAATAACTTATATCTAAACCAAATATTATGTTATTTATTCATTATAATTATAAACTTAGTAACATTTAATTATTTCTAAACTTTTATAATTAATAAATATCAAACAGATTCTTTTTAATCTATTTCTCTAGTTTTTTGATAAACTACCTAAAAATAGTATACTTAGTTATTAATAATCTTAATATAATAGTAAAACTATCTAATAGCTCTAATTTTAACTATCAATATACTATATTCTAATTCTATATAACTAGCTAAAATATCTAGAAGTATATTAATTTAGATATTAAGCTTAACTTAGATATCTCAAAACTAATTATTAAAATGTTAAGCTATAGGTATTTACCCTAAAGTAGTACTCGACTTACTACTAAATACTCTCTAGAATATTTTACTCCTCTCTTTTTACAAAGTACTTACTAGTGATTAACTATAGTATTCGTAATTACTTATAGAAATCTATATACTAGAATATTCTAATAATTACTAATTAGAATATTCTAGAACTAAATATAGTATTATAAAAGAAAGTTCTTATACTATTTTTAATATATATTTAGATTAACTAACTATAATATTCTTTTACTCAATATAACTATTTCATATTCTTTTATTCTATTTTCTCTTTCCTTAAAAATATTTAGTATATATACTTTTAATATAATTATGTGGTTGTATTGAAGGTCTTTGATCTATTTAAAGTTATATGCCTCTCGGGAACCTTTTAAAGGAAGTTATACCTAATAGTTAGCTTTTGCCTTATTTATTTACTAGATACTACTAGTTCTGAGGAACCGTAGAAACTATAGAGGAAACTTTAAGTAGTAAGATATAGTTGGTTAATATAATAGGTAATAAATAGGGAAAGTATAGGCCTATCCGTTATAGTTACTTTTTAAGGATTATAGTTATATAATACTAGATACTAGCTAGCTAGTAATACTTATTACTAGCTATTAATAGTTACTAGTTATTAATNAGCTATTAATAGCTAGTAGTAGTAAGTACTAATAGCTAGTAGTAGTTACTATATAGTTTATATAACTAGAAAGTGTATATATATATATACCTACTAGTCGCGCTTACCTACTGTAGGATTCGAACCTACTACTCTTACTATAATAGTAAAAGCTAGCTAGACGTTAAACTACTATATTAAGCGGGTATATATACTTTTAATATAAAATATTATTTAACTAGATATAAGCTATATACCTACTTATCTTTTAATAAGTTATATACCTAAAGTTTTATTTCTTATATTCTTTTACTAGAACTTTAAACTCGTTTTATTAAATTAAATGAAACTTATTAATTGAATTATCTCATATATATCTCAAAGGATTCTAACTATTTTTATCAGCTAATATAATATTTATTAGAAAGACATTATGTATATTTACTTATCTGAGCTTCTCTTTTTTTAACTTACTAGTTATAGTAGAGTTATTATTTTAACCTTATTTTGTTTCTTTTATAGGGTACTTATTTAATATATTTAACATTCGAATAAAACTGAAATTGACTTTTTTAAACATTAAACTACTAATCTATAGTATTAGTATTATTACTATTATTTAGTAGTATTTTTAGTTTTCAAAAAATCTAATTTATTATATTAGTAATACTACTTAGCTACTAAGTAATATTTATTCTTTTTAACTAATGTTCTATATAAGTATTTTACTATTTAACTATTAAGTAGTATTTAAGCCTATTTTTAGTTAAATACTTAGCTCTTTATAGAGTTCTTTTTAGCTATTTACTTTACTGTATTTATAGGTATAACTAATACTATTATAGCTATTATAAGTTATTTGATACCTGAAAAATAAAAACTTATAGGGGGAAAAAACTAGTTTACCTAGTTTTGCTCCTTGAAGCTTTATTTTAAGCTTCTAAATTTATTCGGTTTTTTAGAAAACAAGGAAGCCTATAAAGCTATATCAGAATTACAGAAAGTTCAGGCTCTATTACGTTTTCGGCAAGATATTATAATAGAGTTTTTAAACTTTGATTTTAATTCTTAAGATCTCTATGTAGCTATAACTATTTTGAAAGCTAGTTATAAGGGTACTAGTCCTATTCGTCGTTAATAGTTATACCTCAAATTTCACGTTATAAAATTCGAAAATTACAGATCTTTTATCGAATTTATTAGTATTTTTAAATACTACTTATTTAAGTTAACTATTATAAGTACTAATATAGATAATATTAACTAAATAACTATTTTTATAGTAGCCCTATAATACTCTTTAACTATATAGTTACAATGATAAAAATCTAATTTAAAACTAAAAAAGCCCCTTACTTTTTAGGCTTTCATAGCTGATATCTTAGACAAGAACTATAGGGAAATCGATATTTGTATATAAAATAGCTTTACTAAAAAACCCTTTAGAAGGAATACTATACTTAACCCTTCTGAAAAAGCTAAAAAATCTAAAAACAGATTCAAAAACCTTACTTATAACACTAAAAGGGTACTAAAAAAGTAAATCCTACTAAAAAGATTATTCAAAACATTCGAAACCTCCTATAAACTAATAAAAGCCTACCCCTAAAACCTTAATAATCTCTATAACTTCAATTATAATAAGTAGAATAGAGCTTAAAAGCTCTATAAATAAGGTTTTTATAGTATTTATAAATACTCCTTATTAGGAAAGTTCTTTATTAGGTACTAAAAAGGCTTCTAAACCTATAATACCTTAACTTAATAAGAACTATTAGCTTTATAATATAGGTTTTACTATTTATATAGCTAATAGTTTTCAGTTTTTTATTAAAAGAAATATTTTATGGAACCTAGCCCCTATATGTCTAAGTAGGGGTCTTATAAATTCCTCTAGTATAAGTATTAGAGAACTACCTATTTATTATAGGAATTCTATAAATACTATGAAATTAACCAATACCCTTTATATTCTAGAATTTTCTATTAATACTTTTTCTAGAACTTTATACTATAATAAAGGTAATTAGGTTGGGGATAATATCCTAAATAACGCTAAAAACAACCTATTTATAACTCTGAATTTATAGTATAGGTTTTACTTACTTATAGCTAAAAAGACTAAACAACTTTTACCTACTAAAGGCTACTGTAATTCTCAGCCTTTTGAGAAAATATAGAAGGAAATTTTCCAAAAATATAGTATAAATATTATATTAGTACTAAAACCAGCTAAATGTATACATAATTCTAATTATAGTTTAGTAGGGTTTATGGTATCTACTAGCTATAATATAGAGTTTTCTGAAAATTTAACTAATATATCTACTAAATTACAGAGCCTTTCTTAATTTATAGAAAGCTTTATAGTAGATTTCGAGGCTTTTATAATTGATAGTACTTCTATAAATATAGAAACTTTAACTATTACTATAGAGTAGTACTATCACCTAAAGTACTCTAATTATCCCTTTTTAGCTAAAACAACTAAAATTACAGAAAGGATACCTATAAATTAGCTAAAAAAAGGCCAATTTATAGTACTTTAATTATACTAAAAGCAAAATAGCTGGGTAATAGTTAAAAGTTAGCTATAATAAAGCTATAAAACTACTTTATCGAATCTATATGAATTCGATTTAGGTAAACCTTACTAGTAATACTAGGAATAATTACGCTATTCCCTATACTAATAACTATACCTCTTATAAAACCATAGATTTTATGGCTAAAAAGGAGGATACTTTCAGCTATATTATAGCTTAATTAGAGTACTATAAAACCTAACTAAAACACTATCCTAAAACTCTATACCTTCATAATAACCGAGAATTTAACCCTAAACTTTTAGGAAATGATATACAAAAAGGGGTATTATTATAGAAACCTCAATACTTTATACTCTTGAATAGAATAGTATTATAAAATATACTAATAAGGCTTTAATTGAGAAAACCCGTACTAGTTTACTTTTAGAAAAGCTACCTTTCTATATTTAGGATACTATTATATCTATAGTAATTAAATTAATTAATTTTACTACTATAATAAAGCTTTTAATCACCTCTTTATAAGCTTTATGAAACTATTTCTCTTCTAAAAGAAATAATTAGCTTAATTTATAGGCTCTCAAGGTTATAGATTTTAAAGTTTTAGTATACTACTTTTCTAAGAAAAAGTAAAAATAGTTATAAATTTACTATTCTTATCGAAGAAAACTCTTTCATATACTATTAAAATCCTTCTAAAATCTCTCTTATATCTATACTAACTAGATTTTATAAATCTAGGTTAGTTCTTATAGTTTATTCTAAATTCGTTAATACTATAGTAGGGGGAATACTTCTTATTATTTCAGACTCTAGTATTAACAATTTAGAACCTACTATAATAATTTTAGAAACCTTACCTCCTATAAAATCTTCTATACCCTATACTTTTACTACTTATTTAGAACCTTAGATACTAAAATAAGCTCTAAATAGTACTAAAAGAGATAATTAGCTTAAAACTATCTATACTAAAATCAACTAGCTAATTAATTAAGGGGTTTTTAAAGCTATTCCTACTAAATAGGTTTTAAATAAAAATCCTATAAAAAAGCCTATAGCTATAAGATAGGCTTTTAAGTATAGGTTTAACTTAAATAAGACTATTAATAAATATAAAGCCTATTTAGTAGCTAAAAGCCTTTAGTAAAAATATAGTATAAATTAATTCTAGACTTTTACTATAAGTTTTAATCTAGTTACTATTAGAACCTTTTTAGTTATAGTTATAGCTAAAAACTAGGATATCTATTATATTAATATAGTTAGAGTTTTTTTATATGTAAATTTAAAAGAAGAGATTTATATTAGAATCTCTTAACTATTCCTTAGTAAACCTTTCAAAGACTTTCCTAATTTACATATTATAAAGTTCAACTCGAATTAAAAATAGGTTTTATTATTATTATAAGTTTTAAATGGACTTAAATAGAACTCTAAATAGTAGTAAAAGAAAATACGGAGACTTCTTAAAAATCTAGGATTTTTACTTTTAAAATCTAATAAAACTACTTATTTGTAATAAACAAATAACATAATATATAGTCTGAAAATAGGTTATTAAAAAGTATTTCTTCTTCTAACTAGAATAAAACATCTAAATACATTTAAATAGAATAGTAAATATCTTATATAAATTACTAGAATCAAATAGTAGCTAGTAGAGTCGTATAGCAGCTTTAGTACTATATGTATTCTTATATACCCCCCTAATAGTAGAGCTACTAGAGATACCTTTATATTACTTAACTAATATAGTAAATAAATAAAATAGGGTAAATAGTTCTTAAAATAAATCTTCTAATACTTAAATAAAAGAAATTAACAAGATTATTATAATCTATCGTATATTTAACTATCTTTATTATATATTAGTAAACGTAATTAGTTAACTCCTTCCAAAATTACTAGTAATCTAATCTTTATATATATTATAAATAAATTAATTATTAATTTTTAAGTTACTAGATTTCTTTCTTCTCCCCTATATTAATAGTTTTAATAGTTACTTTTTTACTTATAAATAATACATTTCTAGTAAAACAAATTCTATATATTAGTTTTAAGTATAATAATATATATTAGTTATTATAAATATTTTAAGTATAAGAAAAACCCCTTAAACCTATTAAAAGAAATATTATTAAACCTGAAAATTAATAAGATATTACTAGTAACCTTTTGAAATACTTAATATCTTTTTCTATTAATTATCTAGTACTAGTATTTACTAACTATATCTCTAAAATAAAGTAATTTCTCTTTAACTTTAATCTAAAAAACAACTAAGAATTACTATTTAAAATTACCCTAAATACTCTTCACTTTTATTTACTTAATAAAAATAACGAATTATAAACCTAAAATACTTTTCTATATTCTTTTTAAGAAATCTATTTTATTTAGTAGTTTTTGGGTAATTTTTTCTTATTTAAGAAATTTGATTTCTACTTTTTTCCTTATTCTTCTCTCTCTATTAATATATTTATGATCTTTAGTAATTTTATCTAAGAATACTTTATTTTAAAAATCTAAACCTAATTTAATTTTATCGAGGAAATCTATTTCATGAGTAATTTAAATTTCCTAGATTAGTATAAAAATAAATTACTTTATTTAAAATTATTTATTTATCTATATTTTAAAGAGTTTCCTAACTTATTAGAATATCTATTACTATCCCCTAAACTCCCTAAAATACCTAAGCTAAGTAATACTATAAAAAAGGGAGCTATTCTAACTAAGAATCCTAATATTACTACTAAATTAAAATAACTTCAAAGTTACCTAAGAAAAATACCTATTCTAAAACCCCTTTCTAATAATAAAAAAAATAACTTAACTAGAAACTTCTAAGAAGAAAAAGAAATACCTAAACTTATTAATAATAATAATAAAATAGAAAATAATAATAAAAATACTGAGGAAATAACTAAGCTACCTAAGAAACATATAAAAATAACTACTAATATAATATATAAATCCTTTTAAATTAGAAACTAAAAAACCTTATTAAAAATTAATAATCTTAAATATTAACTAGAAACTACTAAATAATAATTTACTAAACCTAACCCCAAAGCTACTACCCTAAAAAGAACTCCTATAAAATCTACTTTTTTTAAGAAAAATAAATTAGTAGAAAATTATAAAAAACATTTATTCTAAATAAAAACCTTTAGAGATTTATAACTAATACGAACTATCCCCTATATAAAGTATTACTCTAGTTTTATCTTCTTATATAGCCCTCATTCTTATACTATTAGTATTAGTAAGTAA
>RYZW01000951.1:0-11029 GCA_004367215.1 Colletotrichum trifolii | reverse complement strand
ATTAGTTATATTTAATTAATATATTAAGATGATTTATTCATAAGAATAAGTTAAGTTTTATTATATTTATATAGAAACTATAAGTTAATTTATATTAATAGTAGAGAACTTTTATATTAATAATATAAAGTTTTATCATAAGATAGATAGGATTTAATCTAGGGGATATTAAGGTTATAAATATTAAAGTTATAATAAATATTTAGATGGAATATTTATAGTTCATAATAATTAAATATTTTAAGATATTTAAATTATATATAATTATAAAAGTATAAAGATATTATAGAAAGAGTTATTAATTATTTATTATTAAAGAAGTTAATATAAGGTAAGTATATTAGTTATTATAATTATAAGTGGTTTAGTTTTAGATTAATTAAAAACTAGTTATAATAGTTAGTAAGGAGGTAAGAAGGTTAAAGTTATATTTTAAAAGGTAATATATCTATTAATAATTATAATAAAGAGCGAGTTATTAGTTCTTTCTTTATATTCATATAATAAAATTATATATAATATTTATTAATATTTAAATTAAATAATAATAATTTTATAAATATTATAAATTTTTTTAAATATAACATATTAATAGAAAAATAAGAATATTAATATTTATATAAAAATATTTTAAATATTATTCTTAAGAAGTTTATTAATTTAAATTATATAATTATTTAAATAAAAAGAGAATTAATTTAAATAGATTAAATAAATAAATTTCTAAATATTATTATAATAAAAAAGAATTATAAAAATTTTTATTTGTATATAAACAAATAAATATTAAAATATATAATTAAAAGATTAAATTATTAATATTAATTATATGATATTATAAAATATATAATAATTATATATATTATAATGTATATAATTATATATTTTTTATATTTTACTTATAATAAGTATTAAATATTTAATATTAATTATAATTAAATATAGAATAATAAATAAATAATTATTATATTATAAATTTAAAGTTTTAATTAGTTTTATATATAATATTTATATTTAAAATAATATATATATATATATATATATATATATATATATATAATATATTATATATTTATAATAATAATATATATTATATATACTTCTATTATATAAATATATTTCAATTTAAATATAAATATTATATATAGAATTAATTTATAATATATTATTTCTAGAAATAATTAATAATAATATTTATTATTTATAAATTAATAATTATTATTATTAATTGAAATCTTTTTTATATACAATATGTATCAAAAATCTATTTAAAATTTTAATAAATCTTTATATTCTATTTTTTTATTTCTGGGAATTAAGATTAAAAATGATTTTAATTTCAATTATAATATTCTTTATAATGCTATTAGTTAAAATTATATTAATAATAATTTAATATATACTTTTTTCTTCTTTATATTATATTATATATATATTCTATTTCTTAATTAAATCTACTTTAAATATTACTATATAATTATTTATCTAATTTATAATATTATCTTTAAATAATAATCATAATTAAATAAATACTTATAATTATATTATGAGAAGTTTATTCTTAAAAATACCTACTAGATATTTATTTCTAATATATTTAATATTATATATTATATTTATATTAATAATATCTATGGAAATAAAACTAAATTGAAAAACTCTTCTATTTATAAATATATATAAGTATATATATATATATTTATAATTCATTAATATATATATTAACAAAAATATTTCAAATTTTAATTATATTTCTATCAGTTTTTTATTTTTTATTTTTTATATATTAAACTTATAAATAGCTTTAAAATAGTAATAGATATTTAAGAATTTAAATATCTATAGAATATAATAAGTTTATTTACTTTAGAAGTAAATAATACTCCTTATTAATATTTATATATAATAAATCTTTTTATTTAAGAATTAATATTAAGTAATATTTTATTTAAATAATAAGTAATTAACTATAAATATATAAAGAGCTATTTAATAATTTAATAGTTTTAGTTATATAAATAGAAAGTATAAAATAGAGATTTCGTCTAAATATTTAGAATAGTATATAATTATATCACTAATCTATTAATAAAAACTTTATAGTTTAGGTTAATAATAATAAATTATAAAAGAATTAAACTAAATATAAACTTCTAAGACTACTTAATATTTATTACTATATTTTAAAAGACTTTATAAAGGCTTTTGAGTACTAGTAGTACTACCTATAGAAATATCTTAAGTATTATTACCCATATCTTCTGAAATATTCTACTTAGATCCCCTATTATTACTAGAAGAAGACGCGAAAATAATACTTAGGCTATTAGGTTCCTAGTTACTACTATTACTATTTCTACTATTATTAACTAATAGATTACTACTATTTCTACTATTATTTATAATAATACTACTACTATTTATGCTACTATTACTTTATAAAATAGAATTATCTAGTTACTAGTTATTTTAGATAAGTGGAATAGGGTTAATATTATTGTTTTATCTAGTGTTATCTAGTACTTTACTAATAACTGGTAAATAAGCCTTAGCTTAACTAATAATTATATTACTAATAATTACCTGGTAGACCTTATATATACTTGAAATTTATTAGAGTATATTTAGAATATATTTGAAATATATTATATATTAATTTATATTTCTTTGTAGTATTAATACTAGTATTAGGGTAATAGAAATATAACTAGATAAAGTAATAGTTAATATAGATAATAGGGGGGTATATAATAGTATTGCGAGTATATATATAGTATTTTCTAGTAGGTGTGAAGCCCGCGAGAGCTTTTATTATAGCGAGGTTAAGCTATATAGTAATATAAATTAGAATATATTCCTAAGTAAATATATAAGTAAGTAGGAGGATTTATAGTACTATTAAGGTTAGTTAGAATAGTTAGTTTAGTTGAAATATAATATGTTATAGAAATCTTACTTAAGCTATTAAAGATAGTATTATAGTTTTTAGTAAGGGTTTTAAAATAGTAATAAAAAACTATAGATAATATAAATATAAAGTATAATAAATAGAATATAGTAAGTTTTATAGATAGTTAGTTAGTTATTAGTACTTAATAGCGTACCTGATATAGATAGTATAACTTTAATCTTATAAATATTTTTAAGGTAGTTAATAATAGTATATTAACTATTATATCTTTAATCTTATAACTTCTTAGTAAATTTTAGTAAATAAACTAAAATATACTTAATACTTATATAGTAGTATAAGTAGCCGCTACCTATATTAGCATAATAGTATATTTTACCTATACTAATAATTATATAACTATAGTTATTGGTTTTATAAGAAAGTATATAGGGGTATTACTTCTTCATTTCTCTATTTAAATACTATTTATATAGTTTTTATATAAAAATATATTAGATTATATTCTAAATATATTCTAAATTTATTTTATTTTTTTTTTAAAAAAAAAGTAAGAAACTTATAGAATAAGTATAGTAAGCTATAATTATGATATTATTAGTTGATTTGTACTGCTATCTAAGATATATTTGTGATATATAGGAAGAAAGCTATTTTTATAATATAATAGATTTCTAGTAAAATATTTAAAATTCTATAATTTTATTTCTATCTTTTATAATTAATAATTTAGGGAGATAAAAGTTTATTTATATTTATAAATATTATATTATTCCCTATTACTAAGTAACTCTAAATTACTCTTTTCTAGATTAATAAAAAGTTATTTATTAACTTTATAGTATATATATAAAATAATTATAATAATCTTTTCTTAAATAATATATTTACTTTTTAAATATATCTAATTTATATTCTAAATAATTATACTAGAAAACTAAAAAATAAATAATATTAATAGAGTATTTATTAAAAGTATATTTAATATATATTCTGAATAGTTATACTAGAATTATAAAAAATAAATATAGTATATTAGAAGTATACTTAATATATATTCTATATTTATTTAATATATATTCTATATTTACTAAATATGTATTCTGAATAGTTATACTAGAATTATAAAAAACAAATATAGTATATTAGAAGTGTATTTAATATGTATTCTATATTTACTTAATATGTATTCTGGATAGTGATACTAGTAAACCAAAAAAAATAATAGTATTTTTGGTGTAACTCGTGCGACTCTTGTAAATATATTTCATTTATACTATAGCTAATTATTAGAAACTCACGAAATTACTCCCTACTAATGTTGCCCCATAGTAATAGTTAGGTCAGGTTAGTAGCAATGGTCAGGTCAGGTGAACTAAGGACCTAATGGTTGGGTGAGATGTAGTCTCATTAAAAATAGTTGGCTCGTCTTTTTTTGAGTTGCCGTGCGACTACCACCGTCGCCCTCATCACAAATCTCGGCACACCATCACCCATCAGAGTACGCACCTCCAATCATTGCCGCCGGCATCAGAGACACCTCAACACGGTCGCAAAGCAGTCAGCCCCTGGGAGACGCGAGACACGAGACACCCGACGCCAAAAGCCAGACAAGCACCGACGGCAACCGTTCCGCTCCGGTCTAGTCCCCCTTTCCTGACAGGCAAGGACCCTGCGCATAATCAACAGAGCAAGAAAGCGAAGAGAGGGTCAGGAGTGGACAGGGCTGCAGGGGGGGAACACACGATGCAGCCATCTCACCAACTGCTCTTATCCCGAAAGAGAATCAGGCCCTTGCCATTGTTTGTCTGTCAAAATCAACATCCTCTATGTCCGTTCCTCTCATTCGTCGACATCCGCCGCCGGGCGACGGAACCTCGAAACCGTCCCAAGATACGCTCACCTTCCAGAAGAACAATGCCAGTCGCCCTCGACGCTTCTTTCTATCGTACCGACTCGATTCCCATCCTCTGCGCCTCCACAAGCCAGCACAGGCAGACAGACAATGACCACGCGTGACAGCGAGGTAGTTTCCTGCTGCAACCCCTACCCGACGACTCCACGATTCGATGCCATGCCTCACCTCACACCAACACTTGGATTCACCAACAAGTGGCTCGCCAAAACATGACTACACGCACTACGTTGCCGCAATGTCGTTCGTGTACCGTCATCTTTGCTGCGCCCACTCATTTACGCCCACATGGAAGCACGCACTTGTATGCAGGCACCCATGGTTTCCCCTGAGTCGATGCAGACGCCAACTTAGCAACCGGAGGCCCGTGCAACCGCAACCTCGAGACTTGTCTTCTGCTGGTTCCTTACTGATCAAAGTACTCGCTGCTGATTCGTCCACCTGCACACCCTCTCGAGCCCTGTTGGATAGATTTCTTCTGTCCGTGATACACGGGTACTTGATTTCGAGGATGGTCGCATCGTCGAGGGCCACACGGTCCGAGAGCTCGTGAGCCATGTGGGCGCTTACTCCTCATGTTTCTCAGCTCTCGTCGGCTTTTCGCGCCGCCTCCAGCAGTGATGTGCACGCGAAACAGGACGAAGCACCAAGCAAGAATGAAGCGATCCTGAATTTCGCCTCGTCTCAACCACAAACCCGCCCGACCAGAATTCCATCTGCCGCGTGCCACAGAATCACGCCGGATGTCCGTGATCCGACAATGCTGTCAAAGTATTGAGCCTGCATACCAAGTGCCGATACGGCTTTCTTGAGAGCTTAAGAGGGCATATTAATTGTCCGCAGCCGTGGTGCGATAGGTTTCGGAGGATCACTGGCGACATTTTCGCGTCCGAACAAGACCCCCATGGACACCAAAGGGCCAATGATGCTGAGGTGGCGCTGTGGGAAGATGGGATTCTGACAATCTGCCTCGCATGGGCGTTGAGCTACTCGCAAGATACCTATTGATCGTCGGCCACATACCAAACGATTTGCCTGTAATTTGCAACACGTATGGAGAGACCTCGGCCACCAGTTCCGCCTCTACCAAGTCCGCTTGTGACGAATAAGTTTCCGACACTGGCGGCTTTCGTACTGAATCTGTGAGGTCGCCGAATGGAACCCAAAACACACCGACAGGCTTCCAAGCGACATCCTTCCCGCCGTCGTTCCATCCGGACCCCAACGTCAAGCTTGAAGCGTCAAAGCGCAAATGCGTGCACGGCTCAGACTCCAAGACGAATGTTCTCGAGTTCCACCCACATCCATTGATTTGCCACCTCGCACCGCTCCTTGACGGACAGCACGCCGTTGAACGTCGCCCTCGTGGTCCGGCAGGGCTGATTTGATGCCGCCGGAACAAGCTCGTCCTTCCTGCTGCTCCTGTAATGATGCGCCTCGAGAGGTCAGCCACGACGAGGAATTGGATCCAACTGGGCACACTTTTGGGTCTTTGAGACTGCCAATCCTTCAACGATGGGCCCCATTGATCTGGAGATCACCAGCTCCGGCCCCGTTGCCTAGAGATTGTCCTCTTCAACTTGAGGCAGCTTCGTATCCACGACGTGTCTGAGCGTGCCAAAGTCCAGTGTCTACTGTCAGGTTATGCCGTCATCGTCGCCATCTGGTCGGGCTTACGAACGTCCAATGTGGGATCCACGACGCCCGCGAGACCGCTCCATACGCCGTGCTAGCATGCGCAAATTGCAACGCGGTTTGCACGCTACGTAAATGGCCCTGTCGGTAACGCCATGCCGCAAGGCATGCGTTAACGCCTGAGGCGCGTACGCCTCCATACGCAATTCGGCATACATGTCCATACGCCCCATAGGCGTAGGGCATACGTGGCCGTATGCCCTCATCCCCCTGGTGACACCCGTCACCAGCCGTAGCCGAGTGCCATGCTACACCGTAGATCTAGAGCCTTATGTGCCTACGTGTAGGCACATAATATAATAATAATAATAACGAATACTAGACCCTTTTATACCTATACAACGAGATTACGTATAGCGTGTATTCCCCTCTAGATAAACTAATACTAATTAGTAGTTAACTTATCTATTACTACTATATTATAGATTAGTAAGGTTTTTATATGAGAAGAAGTAATTATAACCTCTTACCTAAAAAGTATAAGTAAGGCGAGAAACTTACCTAAAAACTAAAGTAAGAAGAGAAATTGTGAGTATTAACTTAGATACTTTATAGATATTACTTTACCTTTATCCCTAGTGAAATACTTCTAAGTTAATATACTAACTTTACTCTATAAAATACTAAAAATATATACTATATTCTTTAGTGTATACTAGAAAGTATTTAGCGAATATAATACTTTTTAGAGTACTACTAAATACTATAATATGTAAGATTTATAGTATTTTATATTTCTTCTACTTAAGAGACTTATATAGTATCTTAAAACCTTTATATTTTCTTAAAAATTATCCCCTTTTCAAAAACCCTATACTTTATTAAAATATCTAAATTATACCTTAACTTAAATATTAAAATAAACCCTAGTATACTAATAGCTTAGGTAATAGCTTAAGTAATCCTAAATAGTAAATATATAATCCCGGACTACTTTTAATTACTTATTAATATAAATCTATTTAGAAAACCTTTTAAGATTAAATATAATAAACTTATACTAGTAAATACTATAGATATTACTATTTTTATAATATTTTATATTAACTAGTATAGGTATATAAAGATCTATAAGTATAAGCTTTTTAATTATTTTAAGATAGATTTCGATAAGTAGCTTATAGTAATATAAGAATTTATTAATAATAATATAGTCTAGTATTTTCAAAACTATTTTATTAACTATAGGATAAAAATCAAGAAGGATAGTAAAAAAATCTACCTTATACTATACTACTTTACTTAATCTGAATATTTCAAATACTAGACTATTAAAGAATTTAATAAAACTAAAAACTATTTCTTAAATCTTAAGTATAACCTTAGAGATAACTAGGAGTAACTCGAGAACCTTATTAATATACTAGATTTTGTAATACTTTCTTATAGTATTAAACCTAAAGTTAAAGCTATAATACTTATAGTCGAGGCCTAGTTGATATCTAAAAGCTTTATGTAATATACCTAGTAACTTCTATTATTTATATAAAATACCCTACTTTATCTACTATTTATATATAATATATAACCTCTACTACTACTAGTAAGACTACTAATCCCTAGGTAATATAGTATAGCGAACTCCTATTACTAGGAGAATAGTATAGAAACCCCTTACTAGTAAGAGGTATACTAAGATAATAGTAATATATAGTATCCTACTCTTAAATATTACTCCTATACTTCTCCTACTCTATTATTCAAAAACTTATCTACTAAATATACTATAGATCTTATAAAATTATATAATAAAAGTATAAAGTATAGTAGAGGTTTTTATAATATTCTCGAGACTAAAATCTATATTTTTTATAACTATTATTTCAAACTTAGTATTTTATACTATATATAAACTAGAGTCTTCTCTATTATACTAAAAAATCGAGTATTTAATTTTTATTATAATAACTTCATAAATACTAACTAAAACCTTAACTTTAACTAGATAGCTAAACGGGTTAAAGAATACTTCGAAAATAATAAGATTTACTAGATTTACTTCTCTAACTAGTAAAATACTACTTTTAAGAGTATAATAGCTAAGAAACCTAACTAGAATAAAAAAGAAATACTTAAAATACTTATTACGAAGTTTACTAATTTCTAGAAAACATTTAAAGCTAACTAGTATACTAATAAAACCCTCTGTAACTAACTTATAAATATATACTATAATGTATTAGAATACTAGTTAATACTCTTTAGCTTTATACTAACTTCTTAGAGTTTCTATAACTAGTTATACTTAGCTATAAGTAATACTATAGTACTCTAAAAGTTATAATACTTTTAAAATACTAGAGATAATAGTAATATGCCTAAGGAATAGTTTTAGACTAACTATATATATAATATACCTCGAAGTAATACTCGAAGTTATAACTATACCCCTAGCTACTCCCTACTACTTTAGAGTAGATATTACTTTCCCCTAGCTTCTATATATACTTATACTAATAAGAAGTATTATATATATAACAAAACAAGTTACTAGTTAATAAGGTATACTTTTAAGGAGTAGTATATTTTATATAATAAGTATAAGTTAACTACTAATTTAAAAGTATTTTCTCTAGTAATATACTAGACTTTTCTTACTAAATATAAGGGTATAGATAACTTTAATAATAATCTCTAAATACTTCTAAGAGATAATAGGAGTGAGGAGCTTATCGCTTAGTACTAGATATAATATAACCTTGAAGACTATACCCCTATTACCCCTATAATATCTAATACTTCTAAGTAATTCCTTATATTATATTTCGGCGAGTATTTTATTATTATAGATAGAAGTAAAATTACTCAAATCCTCTAAAATCAAGTAGTACTATATATTTTTACTAAGTTAAATACTATTCCCCCTAAGATTACTAAGAATACGGATATAGTCCCTATATCTATTTTTATACTTAAGAGCTATTACTTAACTACTATCTTTTAAGGGATTTTACTTAACTTAGGTACTACTAATTTCTTAACTATTAAGCATTCTTAGTTTATAACTTTTAAGTAGATAGTTAACCTTTCTATAACCTTTATACTTCTATAAAGTAAACTAGTTATAATCTACTTTAGTAGTATTACCCTAATTATAATACTTAGAATAGTTAAAGTTCCTATATTACTTAGTATTATTATATTCTATATAGTACTATATAATACCCCTTTTTTATTTTACCTCATAGATATAGATTGCCTTAATATAATATTTAATAATATATATAACTAGCTTTACTAGGGTAAAAAAGTTATACCTATTATTCGAAAATAGGGGTATCTGTGGATACTCCTTAATAAGGAGAAAATACTTACCTCTGCCTACCTCATAGAGTTAGAAATATAGAAACTCTACTATTAATTCAAATACCTAGCTGTAGTATACCTCTACGATATCCTTACTAAAGTGGGATATCCCATTAAGCGCTATACCCTCGAGGCTTTCGAGTAGTACTACTACTAGTACTAGATATATAGTATTACCCCCTCCTACTTTTATTTTACTATATAAAAAAATATTAAGTTTAACTTTAAGGTTATTATTAATATTATCTATATCAATAACTACTCTATACTTTATATTATTAATACTACTATAGTATTTAACGCTACTTACTTCTTACTAAATATCTTAGTAAAAGTAATATAAGAAACCTTTAAGGTATACTGGATTGACTCTTACTAAAGCCTTCTAGATTTTATTACTACTAACGCAGGAATAACATTTCAATCTAAAAAGTTTAGATTAGAGGCAAAAGCCATAGGATTAATAGTTCGAATAGTGTTTATTAAAGTATACAATAGTATCAGTAAGGTTAAACGTTACTATACTTTCCTCTACTAAGTATATAAGATTTATTATAACGAAACCCCTATAATAACTTAAAAAGTATCCTTTTAGGTAGTATGTAAGGTAATCAATGATACTGCTAAGCTAAATAGCCTTATACCTATATTACTTGTTTTTAGCATATATTTATACCTTATAAATAATTTTACTTTTTCCCTAGATATTATTACCTATACCTATACTGTTTAGAAAGTAATAGAGGTAGTCTGCTATACTTATACTAAATATACTATTAATATAGCTTTAGTAATACATAATAGCCCTAATATCTCATATATAGTAGCTTTCTTACTTTAGTTTCTTATATATATATAATAAGAGAAATATAGTTAGTAAGACTTCTTTTATTTTATTACTACTTATAGTAAGATATATATTCTTGAATTCTCTTAAAGCTCTTAAGAGTTTCGAATAATAGCTATAAAATTATATTTTAAAGATAACTAAATATTCCTACTAATACTATTAATAGTAATATTACTAGGTATAGGTAATTATTTTATATATATTTTAAATTTTAATATTAGAGTTTTTACTAGAGGTTTAATATTACTGAGAAATATATATTCTTATAGTAATATCCTGATTTTATTTATTATTATCCCTAAAAAGCCCTAGAATACTTATTAGATATTGCAAAATACTATTATTATATATA
>RYZW01000950.1:0-21363 GCA_004367215.1 Colletotrichum trifolii | reverse complement strand
TTTATTCCTTAGTTCTAAATAAACAATATTTATACTCCTTATAGCTAAATTATAGTTTAAGCCTAGCCCTTCACAAGTATAACTATTTTATGAATTAATTCTACTTATAATTTAAATAGTTATTTTATAGTTTCTTATATTTTAATTCTTCAAATAATTAGCCTTTTTCTAGTATATTTATTTACTCTAACTAGTCTTTTAATATAAGAGGGAAATAACCTAAAATTAATCCTTTATTCTATTACTTATTATTAGTAATTAGTTTCTCTATTAATTACTATTATTACTTTTTTTATACTTTTTTTAATCCTATAAATTAAAACCTTCTCTATTTCCCTAATAATTTCCTCAATATTATAAATATTTAAGAAACTAAATTATAAATTTTATTAAATAGTATAAATCTAAAGAATAGGCTTGAAAATATATCTTTAATAATAAGTATCTAGGAAGTACTTATATATACCTTAGTAGAGTTAAATAGATCTTAAGTAATATAATAAAACAGGTAAATTAAATATAATTCTAAAGTTTATCTAGAGATAACTTATTAAGAATAATTCTTTATGTAATAGGAGTAGTCTAGCTACTTTAGTTTTATAATCTCTACTTTTTAATTATTAAAGACTAAATACTCAAGAGTATTCTATTTAGGAGGGGCTAATAGCTTGCTCTCTACACCTTTTGGCCATATGGTTAAATTTGACAACAACTATTAGCCTGGGTTATGCACGTGCTGCAAGGGTCAGAGTAGACGTGTCATCGATGCCTCTCTGACCCGCATATGGACTGGTCCTGAGTATGACCCCTACACATAGATGGTCCCGTCCGCGAGGGTCTGTAGGTGGGAATGTTCGTTGCCCTTGGCGGAAGGGAGAGGCGCAACGCCATGCTAACTGTCGAAGCTTCCGCCCGCACATATACACCCCACCCTACGCTTGACCAATGGTTTCTTTCAGCGACTGAACATCCCGCTCTGAGGCTATCAAAAATCATTAAAGGTCTTACCAGCGCTGCTCAGGCTCTACTGACTGGTTTCGAGATATACGGTCCGAATGCAGTTTTGCTCCATCAGGCGTTCCAGGTCCAACATCAGCCCACGCTCTCCCAGCGTTTGACCAGCGAAATGAATCTTGGTGAGAGAAGCCTACCTTTCGTGCCAGGACACCCGAATGGTTTGCAGTCCGCTCGATAAAACTAACGCAGCTCTTTGATTCGGCCTTCGGTAGACTGGATTCTCGACGGAGGCTACTTGCCCCATTCCGTCATTAGAATAGGCATTCGACGCCAGCTTCAGGAGCGTCTCGACGATGTCGCGAGTACGTCTTTGAGTCTAGACTACGAGCGCAAGATGCAATTCATTGAGAAACTGCGTACTCAACCCATCGCCATCGACACCGCCACTGCCAACAAGCAGCACTACGAAGTCGGCACCGGCGTTCTGGCTGCGTGCCTAGGGCCTCGGATGAAGTACTCGTGCTGTCTCTATCCCCAGGGCGGGGAAACGCTGGCGCAAGCTGAGGTTGCCATGTTGCGGACCTATGTAGACAAGGCCGAACTGCTAGACGGCATGAGTATCTTGGACCTCGGGTAAGAAATTTATTCCGTTCTTCGCTGGGAGATGAATCTGGATTGGTTCACAATTCTCACCGTAGATGCTAACTCGGAACTTCACCTAGTTGTGGCTGGGGCTCTGGTGCGCTTTACTTTGCTGAGGTTCTCCCCAATTCCAAGGTCACCGCATTTTCCAACTCCAGGACACAAAAGGAGTATATCGACGCGAAGGCCAAACTGAAAGGGCTGTCCAACCTGCACGTTGTAACTGGCGACATTGTGGACCACGAATTTGAAGCCAACTCCTTCGATAGGGTCGTTTCCGTTGAGGTGGGTTGAGCGTCTCTCCATCCCAGCCGCTGGCTGAAAATTAGCACCAGTTGTTCGAACACATGAAGAATTACGAGCAGCTCATGGCCAAGATTGGACGTGCTTTGAAGCCTGGCGGAAAGCTATTTGTGCATATCTTTGCTCACAAGACCGCGCCGTATGACTAGTCAGTATAAGTCGCAACCGGGCCAGCGTATGCTTCTCCTGCTTACAATGATAAAGTGAGGACGGCTGGATGACAACACACTTCTTCTCAGGAGGCACCATGCCCTCCGCTGACTTAGTCCTCTTCTTCCAGCGAGATCTAAAGATTCAAAAGCAGTGGTGGGTCAACGGGCAGCACTACTCAAAGACATGTGAGGTGAGCCTCTCGATTGAACACTTAGTTTTCCCCGACAGAGCTACACAGTGACCTGACATCCACAGGACTGGTTGAGTAAGATGCTTGCACACAAGCTGGAGATTTGGCCCCATTTGAGCGCGACATATGGCGCGCAGGAAGCCGGCGTGTGGTACAACCGGTGGCAGGTCTTCTACATGGCTTGCTCTGAGTTATTCGCGTATCAAGGCGGTGACACCTGGGGCGTAGCTCACTATCTTTTTGTGAAACCTTGCTGAGTATCTCTCGACTGGCAAAAAGTCTGTTCTACAATAATGTATGTGGAAAGAGTAGTCTTTATAATAATGCAGCGGTTGGACGAATATTGCCGTCATATAATCGCTACTGCGGCTTTTCCATCGGCTTTCTATATAGTATGTAGCATGAGATTTGTCGACTTAGTGATCCCATGGGTGCTTCCAACCCAACAAGACAGCGCCTACATGCACATGTCAGTCAAAGTGTCTCCGATCGCATTGCCTACGTAGCAGGGAACCTACCATCCTTCTTGGCACGGTACATCAGCTGCAATCACCATTAGCGCGCTCGATCTCGCAACAAACAGTTGATTAAGCGCAAAACGCACGAAAAACCACATGCCAGCGCCTAAAGCAGTCGCAGTGTAGCGATAAATGCCAGGCACGTGAGGTGTCGGGGGCTTGGGGCCGGTGTACATGCTTAGGCTGAGGACCGTGGTCGTGTCGCTAGGGGAGGTTGCAAGTGCTGCGGTGCTGGTGCGTCAGAAGGGTTGAGATCTCACGGGAGAAGCGATCAGTAGGGGAATTTGTGCGTACCTGCGCTTTCGCCTCTGCTGCCGTCAGGTATGGAGTGAACGTGGGAGGAAAGGGCCGGATTGTAGCAGAAGTTCAAGCTGATAACGAAGGAGGGTATAGTTCACCCGACCATTGGGTCCTTAGTTNGGAGGGTATAGTTCACCCGACCATTGGGTCCTTAGTTCACCTGACCTGACCATTGGTACTGACCTGACCTGACCATTGCTATGGGGCACTGGCCCCGGCACTAGCCCTACTTATTTTAAATGAAAAATAGGCCCACTAGATTCTAATTAGTTTAAAAATACGGGTTAGGATAGTAGGGTTAGGGTTAGGCGTTAGGGTTAGCTGTTAGGTATTACTTGGGAATATGATTATTAATACGGGCCTACTTAATACCCTACTTATAAAGCCCTATAGTAATGGTCAGGTCAGGTTAGTACTAATGGTCAGGTCAGGTGAACTAAGGACCCAATGGTCGGGTGAGATATAGTCTCATAACGAAGCGTCTTATCCCAGACTGTGTTTGAGAGTAAAAGAGTGGACCAGCGACCAGCAGCCTTGGCCGATGAGGTAAGCTGTATGGGATGGTAGGGTGGCTAGCCTTGTAGCATGTAATTATAATTGTCTACCTACCTGATGTTTTGAAACCTTAGTAGTATAGTAAGTAAGTAGCTGTAACTTGTGTTATTATAGGTTAAGTAGTCTGAAATTAGAATCTAAATAGAATTTAGCTTTTATAAAAAGATTAAAAAGAATTAGTATTCAATATTTTATTAAAGTATTCTAGAAATATTAGAAGAATGTAGTGTTTATTTATAGTATAGTAATTAATTGTAAGATTACTTAGACTTTTGAATAAACTTTCAATATATAGTAGGAGCTACTAGCTAGTAATAGTTACTATATAGTTTATATAACTAGTAGGAATACTAGTTATAGTTACCTACTATAGGATTCGAACTTATTACTTTTAGTATAATAGTAAAGGCTAGCTAGCCGTTAAACTACTACGTTAAGTGAATAATTATAAAGAAATAAAGAGATATTATAATATAATTTAGATATAGGTCAATACTACTATTAATAATAGCTTTCTAATACTCACTTGAATAGAAGTCTTTAATAATAATAATATTTCTTTTGATTTTTTTAAAGGTTCTGGATCATTAACATACTTAGAATAATTTAATTATATGGTAATAAATTAGAGTTAAATACAAGAACATCCTCGAAAAAATTAATTTAAATATCTCTTGTTTAGTATAGTATGATAAGTAAGTAACTATTTTTTTCTAAGTTATTATATTTAAGATCCCTGAAATTTAAGAAATCTTTATAATTAAAGAGTAGTTTTAAGTATTTAGTTAATAGATTTCGCCTAATTAAGCTATAATTTAGTATTGGAATATTATTAAGAGAGAAACTCTAAATCTTAAAATAACAAGTCTAACTTGATATAAAGAAATTCTCTCTATTCTATTTTATACTAATATAAATTTAATAACAAGTTCTAGTAAAATGTTATTTATATTAGCTATTCTTATAGGAAAGTTAGATATGTTTTAAACTCAATTCAAGTATCTATATAATTTTGAAAACTACTTATATTTTCTAAAAGACTATGTAGTTGTATTAGAGGTCTCTTATCTATTTAAAGTTATCGACTTCTTAGGAATTTTATGAAGGAAGCTATACCTAATAGTTAGCTTTTACTTCATATACCTTAAAGATAATACTAAGGCTAAAGAACTATTTAAATAGAAGAAGCCTTAGGTAGTAATAATATAGTTAGTTAATATGATAGCTAATAAATATAGAAAGTATATATAAAGGGAAAGCAGATATAGGCCTATATCCGTCGTAATTATTTATTATAGAATTATAGTCATGTAATATTAATACTACTAGCTAGTAGGGTTTATTACTAGTTATTAATGATTACTAGGTATTAATAGTAGGTAGTAAAAGCCAATAGCTAGTAGTAGTTACTATATAGTTTATATGATCGGAAAATACGTAGTATATATTTACTAGTCGCGTTTACCTACTATAGGATTCGAACCTATTACTCTTACTATAATGGTAAAAGCTGGCTAGATATGAAACTACTACGTTAAGCGGGTTTTCTAAAAAACTAAAAATATATTAAGTACATTATTATAGGCTTATATATCAGACTTCCTAATATTTGAATAATAGTTATCACTCGAAATAGTATTATAGATAAAGTAAATAATTTAGAATTATATATTCTACACTAGAAACTAGTTAAAAAAGATAAAGAAATTCCAAGGGATATATTAATAAAATTAAAGAAGTATTTTTAGATAATTTAAAACTTACAATAATTCTTTTAAGTAGTAAGTTTAGCAGTAGTTACTACTTTCCTAGTTTAATATATGTAAGTATTGATTCTATTTCTTTTAAAAGGCTAATTATAATTCTTCTAGGGGTTTTCTTAATTATTCAAGGGTTTTGTTTACTTTTGAGAAATATAATTTTTATTAGTAATAGGGTAGTTTATATTACTCATTTAATATATTTCTTTAAGGAAAGTGGTTTTAGATTAGATAAGGAGACAGAAATTGTTTAATATAGTTTAGTTGATTTCTTCATAGTTGAGTAAAATAAAAGAATTATTGAAAAAGTCCTGAATAATTCAAAAGGGAGGAATATACTACATTTAATATTTAATATATTATTTATATTAAAAACTTGTATACTAATATTATTCAAGAAGTTCTATTTCTTAATAAGTCTAAAATCTAGTACAAAAGTCTAGACTATATTCTTAGATTTAGTTTCATTAATTATAGTATTATGATAAAATATGTACTTAAAAGTATAATTTTATTATCTTTCAAGATAAGTTAGTTTTAAACTATTTTATAATCTATTTAAATACTTCTAGTATTATCTTGGAATCTCTAAGTATACTACTTTCTTGGTCATACCCTAAAATAAATTTCGTAGAAGTAAAATCTAATAATACTTATATATAATATTTTTAAATAGGATGTTTTAAGTAAAATACCCTTATATTTTTAGTTTTTAATATTTAGAAAGTAGAGATAATAAAACTAAAATAACTAGATTATTCTTATTATAAAAAACCTTATTCTTAATCAGTTATCTCTGAATAAACTTTAAAGTTATATTTAGTTTACTTATTTTATTATATTATCTAGGATTTACTTAATTTTCCTAGAGTATATACAAGTAACTCCTAGATACGTATTATTAGAAATAATTATTTAGGTTTGGTTTTTATATTTGTATTGTCTGATAAAATGTATAAATTAGCTTTTCGGGTATTGATAAGACTTAAAACATAGGTTAAGAGATAGAAAGGCTTTTTAATTTATAAGAGTGAATACAATATTAAAAGAGTAGTAATAGTAATTAATAGAGGAATTAGTTACTAGAATAAGTAATAGAATAAGGGATTAATTTTAAGTCATTTCTTTATACTAAAAGGCTAGTTAGAATAAGTAAGTACACTGGAAAAAGACTGATTATTTAAAGAATAAAAATATAAGAAATTATAGGATTATTAACTAAATTCTAGGTAGAGTTAATTCAAGTAATAGCTATATTATATACTATATCTCTAAATATTCAAGATAACTAGACATTACTATATAAAGTTAAAAGAATATAATATAAATAGTATTTTTATTAGTAGATTCTAGAGTATATTTTAAGTCTTTATTAAGATTTATGGTTTTACTAGGGATAGATTTATATTTATAGTTATCAAGTATATTTATTTAAGAAATACTATAAATAAAGTATTTAAAATGAAACAAAAGGGATATATTAGATATTTAGTAAGTTATATTTTAAATGATTATAATTTATATAGGATCTGGTTTTTTATTTTTTAAGGAGTTATTATTATTTAAAACGAAAGGTTTAATAATATAAAATTTGATTTAAGATAAGATTTATATAAAGTTGTTATAAAAGAAATGATAAGACTACTAGTTAAATCAATTACTAAAAAATAAGAAAACTTTATTTTTAAGTTTTGAAGAATCTTGAAATAATCAAAATACTTAATAAAAGGATTCCTCTTTTATTAATTATTTTGTAAGTACTAGAAATAGCTTAAAATAATAAATTAAGTCTAGTATTAGTTTTAAAGATTAATAAGAGAGGTTCAATTATAATTAAACTAATATTTAAACTAATTGGATTAGTTTAGGTTTCTAAATAATATTAATTAGATGAAATAATCATAGGTTAAAATTAGGATTTAGGAAATATATTAATAATTATAGAATTAGATAGTATATTTAAAATAAAAAGTCTAGCTAGCTAAAAAAAGAAATCTACTTTAATTAAATATAGAAATAATCATTTCAGGATTTCTATTTGGTTCATTCAAAGAGAACTAAAATATAACTTTAAGTTTTAACTAACTAGAATTGAACTTTTAATTATTTAGGAATCTGATTAATATTATAGGAATAGATAATAATAGTAATTTAAGCTAGAAATTCAAATCAATAATTATACAATGTTTTTAGAAGAATGCAATAGTAGTATTTAATATTTTATAGAATATAAATAGAATAATTTCGCTAGCATTTATTTACCTAATTAGTAGGAAAGGCTAGATAGAAATAGCTCTCACTTTTTAATAGTATTCTTGATTATTTAAAATATAGTATTCAAAATGAAGGAATTTTGTATTAAGATTTAAATATATTTCAAACTACTAGTTATGTTACTAAAGACTTAGAAAAATATTACTAATTTATTAGAATGTTTATAAAAGCTTTTTATTAAAGTAATAAGAGTTAAGATTATAGAGTTAAGAGAGAAAGGTATTTAGTAAGAGATACACTACTAGGATACTAAGAAAAAACCTTTTCCTATTAAATAAATTTTCATTTGTTTGGTTAATTTTACTATATACCTAGAATAGTATCTAAGCCCTTTACTCTATAAATAGATTCAACTATAGATTTTACCCAATAACAGGATTCGTACTAATATTAGCTTATAACTAGTTAAAATCCTAATAGAATTACTTATTATTACAGACACTTATACTCCTAGTTTTAATATTTAACTTTATAGTAGTAGAAGACTTCGTAATAATGGTTTATATAAGGAAAACCTTATTAAAACTAAAGCTTGATATATATTCCTAAAAGTAACTATTAAATTTATAGGGTTAAAGACCTTCTTAAACCTCTTAAAAGTAAAGTAAAATAGAGTATTATTTTAAAATCTAAAAACTAAGTGTTCCGTAATCTATCACTTTTCTATAACTTTTATAATAGCACTAAAATCTCCTCGAATTCTATATAGCTATTTATGGAAAGATAATTTTAAAATAAGTATAGAAATATCTTACTATACCTAATATGACTAAAGCTATTAGTATATGAGACTAAGTTTTAATAGGTTTATTCTAAATATTATACTTAATAAAAAGTTCATAAATATTCAAAAGAAAATCATCTAGTTATTCTAGAGGCTACTATACTAAATTAATAATATTAGAGATAAGTTATTAATTAGATAATACTTTGATATTAATACTTTATTAGAGAAAGGCTAATAGCTTACTTTCTACTATAACTATTAGTAGATATATTATCCCCTGAAATACGACTTTAGCTTTCCTACCCCCCTACTAACTATTATAGCTAGCCCCTAGTTAATCTAAAGCTAAACTCCTTATAACTATAGTAGCTAGTATACCTGCCCTATATTAACGTTTTTAGTAATACATAACTAATAACTCCTTTTATAATAACCTTGTACTCTTAGACTTTCATGCTTTTATAGTTATATATAATTTAAATATCTCGAGATATTTGATTACTATTAATTATAGATATTCTATTTAAATATTTATTATAATTTTAATATCTATAACTTTAAACCCGCTTGACGTAGTGGTTTAATGTCTAGCTAGCTTTTACTATTTTATAGTAAGAGTAGTAGGTTCGAATCCTGCGGCGGGTAAGTGCGACTAGTAGCTACGTACCTTCTAGTTATATATACTATATAGTAACTACTACTAGCTATCAGCTCTTACTACTTACTATTAATAGCTAGTAACTTTTAATAGCTAGTAATAAGTATTACTAGCTAGCTAGTATTAGTATCACGTAACTATAATCCTTAAAGAATAACTATAATAGATATAGGTTTATATTTTCCCTTTATATATACTTTCCTATTAGGATATATCTTCCGTATTTATCAACTATCATATTAACTAACTATATCTTACTACTTGTTTTCTCCGTTTAAATAGTTCCTTAGAACTAGTAGTATCTATAAAGTAAATAAGGTAGGAGCCGACTACTAAGTATAGCTTCCTTTAAAGGGTTCCCGAGAGGTATATAACTTTAAATAGATCAAAGACCTTTAACATAACCTTAATCTATAACTTTAATATCTCCTAGACTAGAATTTACTTACCCCTAAGACGAGACTTTATATTACTAATAATAAAATTCTCCGCTACTAATATAAGTTAAATTATAATTTCTATATAAATATAATAAGACTTAACCTATTCTTATTAGTAAATAATTTTAATATATCAAGTATAGCTAATATATAAATAATACTTATATAGATATAGATACTTCTAATATAGCTTAATAGTCTTTAAAAGTTTTATAATTATAGTATTATAATATTCTAAAGTATCTAGTCATTAGTATAATAGTAAAATATAAATATTAAGGTATTATTTAATTAAGACTTAATTTCTAATATTATTACTTTAGTATAGTAGTTTATAGGATAACTAGATGATTTTCTTTTCAATATCTATAAATTAGTTATTAATTATAGTATTTAGAATAGTTTTATTAAAGTTTAGTCTAATCTACAAATAGTTTAATTATAGTAATTATAGTTAGATATCTCTATACTTATTCTATAGTTATTCTTTTATAGGTAACTATATAGATTTTCAGGAGATTTCAATTCTATAATATATTATATAGAAGAATAATAGATTATAGAATACTTAGCTTTTATATCTTGAAGTAGGTATTTTATTATATTCTATCTTTAAGAGGTTTAAAAAGGTTCTTAACCCTATAATCTTAGTAGTTAGTTTTAGCTATATATATTAAACTCTAGTTTCGATAAAGCTTTTTTTATATAGATTACTACTATTAAGGTTTTTTATTACTATAGGGTTTAATATCGCAACTAGGGATATAATTATCCACGATAATAGGTAATTCTACTACTATTGTAACTAGTTATAAGCTAATATTAGCATAAATAATATTATTAGGTAAATTGTATAGTTAAATCTATATATAGAGTAAAGAGCTTGGATACTATTCTAGATATAGAGTAAGAGTAACTAAATTAATACTTTATTATAATACTAGTTACTAGATATTTTAGAATAGTTTAATAATATAATTATAAGAGTTCTAAAAGCTATCTAGTAATACTAGAAATATTTATATCTATATGAGTATTATTTATATATTAGTTAGACTTAAGTATATATTAAGATTATTTATTAATAAGAACAAGCTAGGTCTAACTATATTTGTATAGAAATTATAAGTTACCTTATATTAGTAGTAGAGAGCTTTTATATTAATAATATAAAATCTCGTCTTAGGAGTAAGTAAAGTTTAGTAGGGATATTAAGGATACAGATATTAAAGCTATAATAAATATTTAAATAAAGTATTTATAGTCAATAGTAATTAAATATTTCGAGATATTTGAATTATATATAGCTATAAAAGTATAAAAGTATAAAGATATAAAAGTATAAGGTTATAATTGAAGGAGTTATTAATGATTTATTAATCAAAAGTTAATATAAGGTAAGTATACTAGCTATTATAACTATAAAGGATTTAGTTTTAGATTAACTATAGGCTAGGTATAGTAGTTAGTAGGGAGGTAAAAAACCTGAAGCTATATTTTAGGGGATAATATATCTACTAATAGTTATAGTAGAGAGCGAGCTATTTGTTCCTCCTAAATCTATATTTATAAGATAAATATAAATAGTTTTTAGAGTAGTATAAAGTAAAGGCTTATATATATAAAAATATATAAGTAGTTAATTTACTATAAGTTATATTTATAGTAATACTAGTTACCTGGATTCTTCGGGTAGCTATAGTAATTGCAGTATAATTTGACTTCAAAGTTTTATAGTTTAATATTATTAATATGTTTCTTAATACTTTAAGGGATGTTAATAGAGTTCTAATAATAGTTGAATTATGAGATAGATTTAAAGTTAAAAGGTATTATGTAGAATTCAAATAAGTGTTTTATAAGTTTTAGAATATACTTTGCTTTAGTATAAAGCTTTTTATATTATATTGAAGTTATTAAGCTTCTAGTTCTACGTAGAAGAATTTTATTTATTAAAAAATAAGAGGTTAAGTATTTATATTTTATTGTTTATAAATAATATGCTTTTCGTATATTATAAGTTAGCTGAAAAGGATACTTTTGAGCTTATAAAAGATATAAAGTATATTTAGAAGTTTAAAGAATAAAGGTTTCTTAAGTATTTCCGAGGAACTTAAGTAATTTGGGATTGTAAGTATTATAAGATTTACTTAATTAATAATATATATGTTACTGAGATTACTAAATACTTTAATTTTAATATTGCTTAATTCTAATGATACTATTTCTAGTAGTTCTTTTTGCTATAAATAGTATTTAAATTTAGTTTTAGGAGATTTGTATATACTAGATAAAAGTTAGTTAAATTCTTTATTTTTCAATTACATCATGATTAGATATTTTTTTATATATCCTTTACTACTAAGATATTTTATAAATCTATCTTAAGTATATTATAATACTATAAACTATATATTTAGTATTCTTATAGTATCGGATTCCTACTACTATATGTTAAACGTTCAAGGGGTTTTTAAAAAGATATTTCATATATCTTTAACTATTAGAAATACTTATGTAATAGATTACGAAGAAACTCAAAGATAAAGTTATATTTGTATTATTTTTCTATTTAGAAATTTAATCTAGTAGAAAGCTACTTAATATAATACTATTATAATATTAATAATAGAGATAGAATTTCTTAGCTTTAAGTATACTTTAAAAGAAATTATAGTATGAAAGAGATTACTTTAGAATATTAAATCGAGTTTTATATATTCAGAGAATCTATTGTTATAACTATTCAACAATTAAGCTACTACTTTTAAATAGTAAATACTTATTTGTGAGATTTTGATATATAGATATTTAATATTTATAGTTATATTAAGAATACTTAAAGAATAATCTTAAAGTAATTTATATACTTATAAGTTTGATATTAGTAGATAGGTTTATGAAGAATCTGTGTTAACTAAAGTTTGAATAAGTTAGAATACTTTTTAAATCTACAGACTTATAAGTAATACTTTCTAATTAATTAGAATAGATAAAGAAGTAATTTAAATAATTACTATTTATTTCATTAATGAATATAAGTAATCTAGATTTTTATTTGATTCTTTAGTGAAACATGTTTATAATAGTAATATAAAAAAGAGAAAATCATAAAAGTCTTCGAGTTATTTATATAGAATAAAATTTTCTAATTAGGTTTATATTTAGCTAAGAAAACACTATTTAAATTTTGATTCCTAGATAAGTAAACAAGAAATAGGAATTAGTATATAAAATTAACCTAGAGAAATATAGAGAATTAGTTATAGTTTCCAAACATAGGAATAGAAAGAAGAATTCATATTGAAAATGAATAGAACTTATTAAACCTAATAGTTAAAATACCAAAACTAAAACTATAATTCCTGAACTCTTTTATAATTAGCTAAGGTATAATATTTTAACTAATTAGAGATTTAGTTAGAATTACTAAGAATTTAAAAATATAACTGATAGAAAGAAATGAGATAAATAGTATTACTTAAAATCCTTAAGTAATAGAATATAATATAATCATTAGAATTTTAATAGTCAAATTAGAGACTTTTTTTTTCAAGAAAATTGATTTAAATCTTTTTATTATCTTACTTATAATTTCAATTAAATAGATTTCTTAGTATTTCTTATTTCTTTATTTTTTAACTAGAAACAATTAGATTTTATCTTAAAATCTTAGGTTAAAATATTTATTTTATTATTATCTAAGATCTGAATAGTTTTTAGATCAGTCTTAAAAGCTTTATAAGTTTTATTTAAAACTAGAACATATATTACTTTCAAATTAGTTTTATATTCATAGTAATAGTTTAACTAAATCTTTCCCCCTAATATATATGGTATAGAAATAGAGCTTTTGAGATGAATTAAAATTTAAATAGTAGATAGTATAAAGAATAGTTTCAATAGGTTATATATTATTAATTATATCTATTTAAAATAAATAGGCCTTATGTTCTTCTATAATCGTACTTGAATTATCCTTTTTAGAAAGGGTAAATTCAGTTAGAGTATTTTTAAAAGTAGTTGACCTTTTATTTAGCTTAATAAGGTAATGATTTATAACTTTAGATTATTATCTAAGATTATTGATTCTGGAGGAAATTCCCTAATTTCTAATCTAAGTAGACCTTTATATATATTTAGATATAGTTTTAATATATTCTTTTAAAAGTTTGACTAGTTTATGAATATCATTATTTTCATCTTCTTTTCTATTTATAATAAATTGGAGCGTTTTTTGTCTGTAATAAGTTTAAGTCTGTCTTTCTTATTTTCAATTATCAAACTACTAGCTAGGCTATCCTTTTTATTTTTAGAAGGAAACTTAGGAATAAAGGTTTTTCTAGGGTAATTATAAGAAAATTGAGAACTAGTAGTAATAGTAAGTATTTTTAAAATAATAGCTAGTATTTTAATAATACTATTCATTTTAGGTATATTAATAATTTTAAGTAATAGAAATACTAGTAAATAGTTTTATAAATTAGGGAATCTAGTAAAATAGAATTAGATGAAAGACTTTAGTTAGAATACCTAAGCTTTAAATTATGATTTAGTATTTAAACTAATAAAAAGATAAGGTTTTCTAATATCAATAACCTATTCTTAGATTCTGAAAATGAAGTATTTCTTAATAGAATTACTAAGAAAAATCAATATATTAATACTAAGAAGAAAAGGGGGAAAATAATAATTATTAACTTATTTGAAAGAAAACTAGAGATAAAAGATATTAGATAATATAGGTTTCTGAAAAAGAATAAAGAAAAGTATCTTAAATACTAGAGTTATTATTATAAATAATTAAATAAGGATGGAAAATATCTAATATAAGTTTGAAAACTAATTTTCTACTACTTTCGAAATTGTAATTTAGAAAGATTTATTTAAGTTTAGACATAAAATAGGTAAGAAATACTAAAGGCTTGTTTAATAAATAGATTAAATTAAGATATATTAAAAGATTAGTAGTTATATTATATATATCCTTAATAATAATAGTTTGTATCTTAAATTTAATAGAAAAATCTACAGTTTTACTAGCTTTTCTGTTAGTAGATTTAATATGTTTATCTTATGGTTAAAATATTAGTAGTAATTAATATATATTATTATGCTTAAAATTAATATATAAAGTCTATATTAATAGTATATACTACTTATAAGTATAAGAAAGTAATTATTGAAAATATTAGTATGAAGAGAAAGAGAGAAACTAGTAAATAAAATAATAATTTAGTTACTTTTACTCTATACCTAGAATAGTATCTAAGCTCTTTACCCTATATATATATTCAACTATAGATTTTGCCTGTTAATAGTATTAGTACTAATACTAGCTTATAACTAGTTAAAATAGTAATGAAATTACCTATTATTATAGATAATTATACTTCTAATTCCAATATTTAACCCTATAGTAATAGAAGACTTTATAGTAATAGTTTATAGAGGGAGAGTTCTATTGAAACTAGCTAAGGCTTAATATATATAACCAAATATAACTACTAAGTTATAGGGTTGAGAACTTTTTTGAACTTCTTAAAAATAGAATAAAATAGAATACTTATTTCGAGATATAAAAGCTAAGTATTCTATAATCTATTACTTTTCTATAACTAAATAGTCTTTNTAGAATTGAAATGTCCTCGAAATCTATATAGTTATTTATAAAAAGATAATTATAAGATAAGTATAGAAATATATAGTTATAATTATTATAATTAAAGCTATTAGTATATTAGACTAGGTTTTAATAAAATTATTCTAAATACTACGATTAAAAAGTAATTTATAGATATTTAAAAAACAATTATCTAGTTGTCCTATAAGTTACTATACTAAGCTAATAATATTAGTAATTAAGTATTAATTAGATAATACCTTAATATTAATATTTTACTATAATATTAATTATTAGATATTTTAGAGTATTATTATATTATAATTATAGTAGTTTTAAAAGTTATCTTATTATACTAGAAGTATTCATATTTATATAAGTATTAGTTATATATTAATTATACTTAATTAATATGTTAAAATTATTTGCTAATAAGAATAGGTTAAATCTTATTAAACTTATATAGAGATTATTAGTTAGCTTATATTAGTAGTAGAGAACTTTTATACTAGTAATATAAAGTCTCGTCTTAGGGATAGGTAGGACTTAGTAGGGATATTAAAGTTACGGATATTAAAACTATAATAAATATTTAAATAGAGTATGTATAGTTAGTAGTAATTGAATATCTTGAGATGTTTGAATTATGTATAGCTGTAAAAGTATAAACGTATAAAGGTATAAGGTTATTATAGAAGGAGCTGTTAGTTATTTATTATTAAAAAAATTAATATAAGGTAAGTATACTAGCTATAACTATAAGGGGTTTAGCTCTATATTAAGTAGGGGCTAGTTATAGTAGTTAGTAGGGGGGGTAGGAGGGCTGAAGTTATACTTTAGGGGGTAATATATCTACTAATAGTCGTAGTAGAGAGCGAGCTATCGGCCCCTCCCTAACTATAATTGTTAGTAGGGGGGGTAGGAGGGCTGAAGTTATACTTCAGGGGGTAATATATCTACTAATAGTCATAGTAGAGAGCGAGCTATTAGCCCCTCCTAAATAAAATAATAATAAATAGTTTATTTATAATATATAGAAAATTAGATAACTATTAAATTCAGAAAAAGCTAATTAATTAATTCTACTAATATATATTAAAGATAATTCAGTTTACAATAGATTATAAGAAGTTTATTTATTTCTTTTATTTATTATAGTTATATTAGGGGTCTCTACTTTATTAAAAGTTATATGTCTCTTAAAATGTTTAGGGGAAGTTATACCCAGTACTCGGCTTTTACTTTATATACTTTATAGATAATACTAAAACGAAAGAACTATTAAATAGAGAATACTTTAGGTAATAGGATATAGTTAGTTAAAATGATAGCTAATAAATATAGAAAGTATATATAAAAAGAAAGTATAAGCCTATATCCGTTATAGTTATTTATTATAGGATTGTAGTTAGATAATACTAATACTACTAGCTAGTAGCGCCTACTACTAGCTAGCTAGCTATTAATAGCTAGTAGTAGTAGTAAAAGCTTATAGTTTATAGTAGTTACTATATAGTTTATATAATTAGAAAGTATATATATATTTACTTGTCACGCTTACCTGCTATAGGATTCGAACCTACTACTCTTACTTTAAAACGGTAAAAGCTAGCTGAATATCAAACTACTATGTCAAGCCGGTTTATTTCTTTTATTGAAATATTTAAGAATATATTTTAAGAGGCTATCTTTTCTACTGAATTAATAATAGTATTTTATTTAGGGAGATATAAGAGTATTTCTAGTAGCTCTACTACTAGAGGGGTATATAAGAGTAAGTATAGTATTAAGTTTACTCTATAGCTATACTAGTTTATATAAAACTTAACTGTTCTGTTTATATATATTCAAACACTTTATTCTAGTTCAAAAAGACATACTTTTTCATAACTTATATTTAGACTGTACAATATGTTATCTGTTTATCATATCTTGATTACTAATTTTACTAAGGATCAATATAAATATATGGTAGTAGATATAGAACTTATAGAAACGAATAACATATATAAAAATAAATTTAGAAATCTATTTTAGTATTATAAAATAGAAAAGATTTAAGAAATAATAGTAATATAAATAGAGAGAAGAAAGCTTGGAATTCAGTATTCTATGAATATGATGAACAAATAATATAGTATATAGCTTAAATATAGATTATTGAAAAGTATATTTTGTTCTAACTAGAAAGATACGCTCGAATACGTATCAATAGAACGGTAAGGCTTTATATAAAATAGTATAGCTATATAGTAGACTTAGTATTACACTTATTCTTATTTACCTCCCTAGTAGTAGAGCTACTAGATATACTTTTATGTTTTTTCAAGTAATATACTAATAAGAATAAAAATAGGGTAAACAGCTTTTAAAAATAGGGCTTGAGTATTTAACTAAAAGAAGTTGATAAAGTTATTATAGTTTATTTTATATTTAACTGTTTTTATTATGTTAGTAGAAGTGATTATTCGGTTTGTTCTAAAGTTGATATGTATTTGATACTTTTGTCTATTATAAATAAATTATTTATTGTTTTTTACCTACTAGTTTCTTTCATCTTGTATATACTAATAATCTAAATAGTTATTTTGTTATATTTATAGGTAGTATATATTGTAATTATAGACTCTATATCTTGATTTTAAGTATAATAATATATATTAGCTACTACTCATATCTTAATTATAAGATAAACCTTTTAACCTTATCAAATAAAAGGCTAGTAAAGTTATGAATTCTTCTAAGAAACTTTAAAAATAAATTGTTAATATTAAAGAAATATATACTATTACTATTGACCTTTTAACGTATCTCGATTTAACCTATTTATTGAATTAACCTATGTTAGTTTTTGCTTATTTTATTTCTAAACCTCATTAGACACTTTTGATTTTGATTTAGAGGGTAGTATAAAATTAGAATCTAAGGTTATATAAAACATCCTTTATGTTTATTTAACTGTTAATAATAATAACTTTAATATCTAAAATATTTTTTTTTATTTTCGTTAAGAAATTTAATTTATTTAGTATTGTCTATTTCTATTTATTGTCTTTGAATAAGTTAACAGTTATTACTTTCTTTTATGATTTCTTACTATTAATATACTCATTATACTTAGCGATTTTAGTTATAAGTATTCTATGTTTAAGACTTAAAAGTAAATTACTAATACTAAATACACTTATTCTTTTATTAGTTTAAATATTAAGTAATAGTATAAACTTCAAACATTTAGACTTGAATCTTCAATTTAGTTTTATTTTATTAAAACTCTTGATTTATAAATGTATTTACTACGATTTCTATTACCTAAGATTGATCATATATTTAGGCTTAGTAGTATTATTAAGCAATTAGCTATGACTTTAAAAAACTTATTATTATTACTAGGTCTAAATACTTTTATAGGTACTTTAGAAAGATTTCGATTCCTAAATCTCTATCTAAAAATGAAAAAGATAATTTAGTCAATAATTCTATAATTAGAAATAAGGAGAACAAACTTCAATTTATTATACAGAAAGAGAAGAAACTTGAATTTATCATAGATAGAGAAAAGAATAAAGTAAAGAATATTAAACAACTACTAAAACTTTGAAAGTCAAATATTAAAATTATATCTCAATTTATAAGAAGTCTATTAGAACTAGAGATTAAGAGGTTTTTTCTAAGATTAATAATGATAGATATTAGTTTAGAGCTATGAAGCATTAATTTATAAATTTAAATAAGCAATCTATTACTTCTAAGCATATTGTAATTAAATTTATTCTTTCCAAGAAACGTATATGAAGTAAAATTATAAAAAAGTATAAATTTTCGTTTTTAGATAAAATAATTAGTAATATATAATTTATTTATCATACTCTTTATATAGTATACTATTCAAGCTATACTCTATTTTAAGGATTCTATTTTAATATCATAGGTATTAGCAGAAAGGATTTAGTTGTTAGTTATTATTTTTAGTATAAAATTAGTTCAAGAATAGTTCATTGTTTAGTTTAAAATAAGATTTATAAAATATTTAAGAATTATTTAAAGATTTCTTAGATCTTAGACAATAATAAAATAAATATTTTAGCTTTAGAGTTTTATCTTAAATCTAATTTTTCTTTAGTTACAAAGTAAGAAAGTAAGTGTTAGTTTATCCGGTAGGGGGATAATCGTATACTATATATGATCTTATCATATAAGTATAAAAAGGTTCTAGTATTTATTATTATTGTTACTATATTATATAGCTATATATGTAGTTATATAAAGCTCTAGATTTATAGTATAGTAATTACTTACTAACTATTATAATACTAAACTATAGCTAGTAATAAGTATTACGAGTAAAATATAGAAGTATATAGCTATATATACTATATATATAGATAGAAATATATATATTATACGTAGTAGTAAATACTATATAGTATAGTATTACTAATACTAGTAACTCTTTCTTTTTAGTATATACTTTATATTTATATATTTATATATAAAAACTAGTACTAAAAAACTATGAATATATAATAAAAGTACTATTAAAAATAATATTAGAAATAAGTATAAAATAGAGTTAAAAATAATCTTTTTACCTTTTACTTAATAATACTTTAATTCTTTTCTATCTATTCTATAGAAATGACTTAATCTTCTATTTGAATAATTATATAGTTTAAATTAATAAATCTCTTAAAAGTATAGTTTAGGGTATTCTTTATAAACGTATTAGTAATATTATTATTTCTATCAATCTACTATATTTCGTAGAATCTATAGTATTCACATAACTAATTTAATACTATAATATTAATTATTAGGTATTTGTTTTTAGTAGTACTAAGTTTTATAAAGTATTTAGAAAGTAAATATAAGTTAATATATATAATAGTCGGGATCTAGGGGAGATCTTTATACTAAAAGATTTCTTTAAGTAACATAGCTATAGTATAAGTAAAATCTATACTAGTTACTATAATATAAATCTCTAAAATAAATATATCTTTAGTAATTCTTTTCTTTTTAATAGAAAAGAAATATATAAGATTACTATAAAAGTTAAATTAGTTATTGCTAATTACTATATTGTAGTTTAAGATTGTTATAAATCCTAGTTAAGATAAGAAGTTAGTATTATTAGTAAAAGAATTATTAATAAATATATGAAAATATATTTTAGAGATATTAAATAATATAAAGTTAAAGTTATAGTTAAGATACTTAATTTATTATTTAAGGTATTTATTAAAAGTAGTAGTATTATTAGTAGAAGGTTATCATTTCTATATAATATATAAGAAATTAAATAATACTTCAGGTTAGCATACTAAAATGAAGTATAGTCTGTATATATACTATTTAATATATATTTTCTAAAATTCCTTAGGTATAGTATATATATTAAAAAGTTTTAGTTTTTATTTTTAGTATTTAGAATATAAATAGAAAGTATTACTATTAAAGCTTAAGATATTTCTATTAAAAGTGAAGATAATTATTATTATGAAAGTAGTTTTAGGTTCTATTTTATTTAAAGTTTTTTAGAGCTCTTTATCTTTATAGTGTGAGAAGGTGATATTAGAAAAATTAAAAATACTATTTATTTATATATTTATAAAACTAATATCCTTATTAGTAAAGTATAAGATAAAGAACAACAAGTTATATATTAATATTTCTATTTAGAACTATATTTATAGTATTTAGAACAATTTATTTACTAGTAAGTATTAGTTTCAGTGAGGTTATATACTAATTTAATAATTATTATTATAAATCCTAGAAAATTCTACTTTTTAAAAGAGGAAAATAAATTAGCTATAATCTAATTTATAAGTTTTAATTTAAATTAAATATAAGCTTAAACAATATCTTAAACCTATATTATTATATTTTTATATTAGAATAAAGCTAGGATTATAATTAAAATTAATTATTAGCTTTTATATTAAATTATTAGTAATTATATATTATAAGTTATACCTAACTAGTTAACTCTAGCTCTACCTAAGTCTCAATAACTATACCTAAGAAGTCAAGTACTAGTAAGCTACTAGTAAGCCCCTAATATTACCCCTAAGTAGACTTTTTACACTTTTTATAAAAACCTCTCTTTTACTCCTTAATTCTAAATAAATAGTATTTATACTCCTTATAACTAAATTATAACCTAAACCTAGCTTTTTATATATTTAGAACTTAGATTTATCCCTTATATAAGTAATACTAAGTTAAGTATAGCTTTTTACTAGTTAAGAAGAAATACT
>RYZW01000949.1:0-21375 GCA_004367215.1 Colletotrichum trifolii | reverse complement strand
CCCCTAATTTATATTTAAAAGCTTAGGTTTTTAAAGATTAATTAGATAGTTTTAAATATTTAATATCTTAAGAAAAGATATTAATATTTAGAAAGAATAATAAAGAGAGCTTTTCTAATAAACTAAAAATAAAGTTAGTTTAAAAATTATATAATTCTACTATTACTAGTTATTTAAAGAAGAATAATATATTTAAAATTATAAATAAGAAGTTTTTCTAGCTAAGCTAGTTATAAATTATAAAGAGATTTATATAGAACTATAATATCTATAGTAATATATATATCTAGAAATAAGTAAAAAGGGTTTCTTAAAACCCCTCCTANAAATAGAACTATAATATCTATAGTAATATATATATCTAGAAATAAGTAAAAAGGGTTTCTTAAAACCCCTCCTAGTACTTAACTAGTTATATTCTAATCTATTAATAGATTTTATTACTAATCTCCTATTAACTAGAAAGAAATATAACTAGTACTTTTAAGTTATTATTAATAAACTAAGTAAATTAGTAATATTTAAAAAGATAGATATTATAGAGGCTAAAGTATATACCTAGTAGTTTTTTAGTTATTACTATAGGTTTTATAGAATATTACAGTCTATTATTAGTAATTATAGTTTAAATTAAGGAAATAAATTCTAGAGGGAGTTCTCTTATTTAATAAAAATAATATAACTACTTAATACTAATTATTACTTTTAAACTAATAGGGGAATAAAATACTAAAATCAAGAGATTTAAATTATATTATCAGTATATATATACTAGTCTTAGGATAACTAGGGGAACCTATTACTTACTATATAACTTACTTTATAAAATAAGTATAACTTAAATATTAGAATTATACTATTCTTTATAGAATATAGTTACTATATTAATCCTATACTTATTATTAAAGATATAAGAAAAGTAATATCTTAAAGAGAAACTATTACCTAGCTACTAGTTAATAGGATAAAAACATTATAAGATTTATCTAAGTTAAAATTATAATAGTTTAGTAGTAAAGTAAAGTTTTAGTTAATAAGTACTAGTATTTAATAGATAAATACTTAAAAAATAATAAAGTATAATTAAATATCTTAAACTATATATTACTATAACTAGATAAGAAACTAAACTAGTTATATTATAAATATAAAGTTATAAAGATTATTATACTCTATATTATTAAATTAAATATACTAAGGATAGTTTATCCTAAGTTTTATATAAATTCTTTCTAGAAAATAACTAGTAACCGTTTATTTAACTAAAGATTAATTAATTTATAACTACTATTTATAATTAATAATAATAATAAAGTAGAATAAGAAGTTAAAGATATTCTAGTAATAAAGTAATACTAAATAAGTAGAGAATAGTAATAGTAAGTTTTTATTAAATAGAAAAGACTTTTAGATACTATATAAGAGGTAGTAGATATAATATAGGAGATAGAAATATTAGATTAGTATAAAGTATATTTAAACTAATTAATAATAATAATAGAAACCTTACAAAGTAGTTTTAGTATATTACTAGTAAAGAAAAGAATAATATTATAAACTATATTTAACTAGTCAACTCTAATTTTACTTAAATCCTAATAATTATACCTAAGAAGTTAAGTATTAGTAAACTACTAGTAAGCTCCTAGTATTACTTCTAAGTAGACTTTTTATATTTTACGCGAGAATTTCTCTTTTACTCTTTAGTTCTAAATAAATAGTATTTATATTCCCTATAGCGGAATTATAGTTTAAACCTAGCCTTTTGTAGTTTTATAGTTATTATTTAAAACTCTTAAAGGTTTTAAAAGAGTTTAAGAATATATATTTTATTATAAGTAGTAATAAAGTAAAATAGGTTTTATTAACTTTATCTCTTTTATTATATATATATAAGAGATTAAAATAAAAAGGTTACTATATATAAGATATTTAAGCTATTATATATTACTAAAATAGTATGAATAGTATTAATAGTATAAGTATAGTAGACTTATTTTATTATTTTCTATATAATATACGTATAGGTAACGATATTTAGGGGGGGGAGCGGAATCCCCTATAAAGTATAGATATATATGAAAAATGAATAGTATAAGTATAAGGTTGTTTAGGCTAGTAGTATTAATAATTACTTTATATACTACTTAAAAGGATATTTCTTGAGTTATTATAGGGATCTTGTTATAATAACCTTTATATATTTAATAGAGGGGAATATAGTAATATTTAATTTTACTAATATTATTATACGTTTTGATTAGTATTATTTAGATAATTAATTTTATAGTTTCTATTTCCAATTTAAAATCTTTAGATTAAAATATTATTTTTATATGAGTAGTAATAAAGTCTGGAGGGGTTTAGTAAAAGTTGATTTAGTATATTTTAAACGTTTTGTATCTTACTTTTGCTAGGATATTGAGTAAAAAGTAAGTAGTATTAAATACTGTAGTAGTATTCATAATATAGAGTATAAAGCAGCTATTAAGGTAGATAATATTAATAATAACTTTGAAGTTAAACTTAATATTATTATAAATAGAGAAATAAAAATAAAAAGAGGTAGTATTATATGTCTGGTATTAGTAGTAGTATTACTTAAGAGCTTTAAAAGTATAGTATGTAACTAGATATTTTACTTTAGTAAGAATATTATAGAAGTATACTATAGCTAGATCTTTAAATTAATGATAGGGTTTTTATATCTCTAATTCTATAAAATATATAGAAATAGGTATTTCTTCTTTATTAAAGAGTATTTATAGATGTTTCTATTTTTGAATAATAAGTATAATATCTTTATTTTAGTAAGCCTAGTTATATGTATTAACAAAAATTATATTAAAGTAATTCATATCTTTAAAGTAGAGTAAGAAAAGGATATTATATAGTACTATATAAAATATAATAATACTAAGTGGTATAGGAATATTAGTTATTCTAGGTATTATAATTAGGATAATACTACTAAAGTAAATTATAATTAGTTCGTTTTATGGAACTATAAGAGTTATAGAGGGTTAATTATCTACTTAAAAGTTATAAATTACGAATACCTAGTAATTAAGAAATTAGTAATACCTAAATTAGGTAAAATCCTTTACAAATAGTAGTTAAGTAATAGCTTTTAAATGAAAAAGTATATATAGGGGTTATATCTATATTCTTAATAATTTCGCTATTAGTAGTATTTGTCTTAGTAAAGGTATATAGTACTCCTTTATTCTAGAGGATTCTAGTAATTTTACTTCTATTCAGAATAGCAGGATATATAGTAAAATATAATATAAAGAATATTCTAGAAATAGTAGATATCTTACGAGTAATAGGAGTATAGTTTTTAAAGTTATATTATATCTAGTATTAGGCGATAAGCTTTTTATACTTGTTATTTCTTATCAATACTTAGAAGTTATTATTAAAGTTATTAATACTTTTATATCTAGTCAGAAAAGCTTAGTATACTACTATAAAGTATGTTTTTAGATTACTGGTTAACTTATATTTATTATATAAAATATAATATTCCTCAAAAGTATACTTTATAGACTTATAACTTATTTTACTATATATATAACATTTCTTGTTATTATAAATATATATAGAGGTTTAAGGAAAGTAATATTATGATAAACAAATAACATAGTATATAGTCCAAAGATAGGTTTTCAAAAGTATATTTTCTTCTAACTAGAATACAATATTCGAATATGTATAAATAGAATAGTTATACGTTATATAAACTACCTAAATTACATAGTAGCTAGCAGAATCGTATAATAGCCTTAGTACTATATATATTCTCATATACCCCCCTAGTAGCAAATCTACTGGAGATAGCTTTATACTATTCAAGTAACATACTAAATAAACAAAATAGGGTAAATAATTCCTAAAATAGATCTTCTAGTATTCGAATAAAAAGAATTAACAAAGCTATTATAATCTATTATATATTTAACCGTTTTTGTTTAGTATTGGTAGAAGTGACTAGTTAGTTCTTTCTAAAATTACTAGTAATCTAATTTTTTTATATACTATAAATAAATCATTTATTAATTTCTAACCTACTAGGTTTCTCTCTTCTCCTCTATACTACTATTTTAATAATTACTTTTATATATTTATAAGTAATGTATTCTAGTAATATAGATTTTATTTATTAGCTTTAAGTATAATAACATATATTGCTTATCACTAATATTCTAATTATAAAATAAACCCCTTAAATCTATTAAGAAAGATATTATTAAACCTATAAATCCTCCTATTAAAATTAAGAAGTAAACTATTAATACTAATTCTAATAAATATAATATTACTATTAATCTTCTAAAATACTTTATATTCTTCTTAGTTAGTAATCTAGTACTAGTTTTTGCCTAGTATATCTCTAAATTAAAATAATCCCTTCTTAACCCTAACCTTAAAAATAATAGAATAATAAGATTTAAACTTATTTTAACTATTTCTTATCCCTATATATTAAATAAAAATAACATATTTCAAATTAGAAATACCTTTTTATATTCTCTTTAAGAAAGTTATTTTATTTAGTAATTTTTATTTAATTCTATTTCTTTCAAGTAATATAATTCCTATTTTTACACTCTATCTTCTCTCTTTATCAATATACTTATTTCTTTTAGTAATTTTATCCGAGAATACTTTATCTCTAAGATTTAAATATAGCTTAATTTTATTAAAGAAAAGAACCCTATTAGTAATTTAAACTTTTAGTCTTAATATAAAAACTAATTGATTTACCTAAAGTTATTGATCTATTTATATTTCTAGGGATTTCCTAATCTATAAGAATATTTATTATTGTTTCTAATATCTAAACTTATTAAAATACTTAAACCTAGTGGTATTATAAAGCGAAAAACTATTTTAATAAAGAAACCTACTATTACTACTAATTCGAAATATCTTTATAATTATCTAAAGAAAATCTCTACCCTAAAACCCTTTTCTAATAATAAAAAAAATAACTTAACTAGTAACCTTGAAGATAAAAAAGAAATACTTAAGCCTATTAATAATAAGGATAAAGAACCTAAAACTATTACTAATAAAGAAGAAAATAGTAATAAAGATATTAGAGAAGTAGCTAAACTATCTAAGAAATACGTAAAAGCTACTACTAATATAATAAGAAACTCCTCTTAGATAAGAAATTAAGAGACTTTACTAGAAATTAATAGTCTTAAATATTAACTAGAGATTACTAAATAATAACTTATAAAACCTAGTAAGAAATCTATCACTCTACAAAAACCCTAACTAAATCTATTTTTTTTTAAAAGAAGTAAAACTACTAAGAAACATAAAAATTACTTACTCTAAATAAATACTATTAGAGATTTACAACTAGTTTAAACTATCCCCTATATAGTATATTACTCTAGTTTTATTCTTTTATAAAACTCTTTTTTGTATATTATTAATATTAGTAGTTAAGATTCGGTTTCTAACTAATATTACTGATATAAAAATAACTCGAGAAATACTTATATACTAGTTTCTAACTAAACTTATAAAATATTTAAAAACTATTTAGAAATTCTCTAGATTCCGAATACTACTAAAATGAATATGTTAACCTAAGACTTTTTATTTACATCTAATTATTCTTATTAAAAAATAAGAAGGTTAGTAATATAAACAAATTTATCTACCTCAAATTATAATCAAAATAATAAAAAGACTTTAAAACTACTTTTATTAAAAATAGAAATATCTTAGACTTTACTACTAGAATTCTTATTATTAAATAACCTTCTCTAGCTTAAATATTTTAACCTATTTAAGCTCCTTAGTCAATATTACCTATCTAATTAGTTTTAAATAGTTATATCTTTAATATTTTAGTAATAATAACTAGTTCCCTAGTCAGTAGACTTCTTATATCTTAACTAGTTCCTAAAATATTTAGGGCTTATAGTATATTTTAGCTAGTTCCTAGAAAGTTTAAAGCTTATAGTTATAGTTATAACACTACTAGACTTAGCTATCTTTTTTCAATTTAAGTTTAAATTCCTACTCTTACTTTTTTTAGGGGTTATAGTTAGTTTTTAATACTTATATAAATCGATTTCTATATACTTCTTACAATATCTTACCTATTTAGTTAGGGCTTAGAGTTTAGATAATTAGTACTAAGCTAGACGAGAACTTATCTTAGAAGCTTTATTCCCCGGGAATAGTTAGAAGGAATCTGTTACCTTCTTACTTTTTATATTACTTTTATAAAAACTTTCTATTAAAAATAAAGATTACTTTAAATTACTTACTTATATATCTAAGTAAATAAGAAATCGTTTTAGGTAGCTTTTTTCATTATTTTAGCTAGCCTTAGAAGTATTATTTATAGATCTATAAAGTTAAGAAGTACTTTAAATTATTCAAATTTTACTTAAGTTAAATTCTTTATAAGTCTATTTACTAATAGTATATCTATAAATATACAAACTATTTCAAAACTATTTTCCAAGTATTCTTAGTAAAACTATATCTATTAAAATCTATATATTAAAATCTAGTAGATAAATATTTACTAGTTAAGATTATAAATCTACTTATTTGATAGTTATTATAATAAATTCTCTAAATATCTCTAAAGTTAAGCTTAATATCTCAAAAAGGCTTTTTTAATACTATACCCTCTTTTAAAATATATTCTAGACTAAGAAATTCTGTTTTAATTATTAATATAATTAGAATATTCTATTAAATGAATTTCTATTAAATTAATCCTCTAAATAGAAAAATAATATAACTATAACTTAATTTTCAAATCTTTTTATAATCTATAGATAAAATACTTCTGATAATTAAGAATATTTAGAATATCTTATTAATACCCCCTAAGCTTGTAAACTATAATACTAGGAATCTTATCTTATAGAAATATTAAATTATTTAGTTTATAGTATTTAAGTATACTTAAGAAGGATTCATAAGGTATTTTAAAAGTAGAAAATATAGAAACAAAATATCTAGCTATACTATAATAGAAATATAAAGAATCGAATTAACTTTTATCTAATACTTATAAATCTTTTTAAACATAGTTTAACTAGTATTTATAGTAATAGTTACTACTAGAAGTGGTATTATTAAAGTTAAGTTATAGTTAAGATTGAATTACTTAGTAATCTTAGTAATATATATATTATAAACTAAGTAAATCTTATAATACTTATAATCTTCAACTACTTAAACCCTTAAGAAATATTTAATAAAACCTTACTCTTTAAGTTTTGAAGTATATTTAATACTTTTAATAATCTTATAAACCTATTTTTCAACTATCTTATAATATAAAAAAAGAATATTATCTATATAGAATAAAATTAAAATACTTAAACTCTTATTTGTAAATAGATAAAACTCTTCTAGGTATAACTAGAAACCTGATAAATTAAAAATAGTATAAAAAGCTTTATACTCAAGATAAAATATATTTTAAAATCTATATAATATTTATTTGAATTCTATATAATACCCCATAACCTTAAATATATCTAGTAGATTAACTACTATTGGAAATCTATTAAAATCCTGTATAATATTTAGAAATATATGAATAATGCTAAACTAGTAAACCTCAAAGTTAAACTATACTAGAATTACTATAACTATCTAAAAGGTTTAAATAACTAATATTACTATATATATAATTTATAATAGATCAATTAATTATATATCCCTATATATATAAATCCTCGCCTTATACTATTCTAGAAAACTATTTATATCTATCTTATAAGTAAAAATGTATTTAAAAAGAAAAAACCTAAGTCTAGTATCTTAGTAATCTATTTCTTACTAAATATCTTTCTTTTTTAACCTTATAATCTTAGTTTGTATTGTTTTGATAAAAGAACTTTATAGTAATTCTAGTAAATTAGTAATATCTTTTTGAGCTTTTAGTAATATAACTAATTAATTAAAATATATTCGAATTTTAGTAGAAAGATCTTTCTTCTTTAATACTATATTTTAAATAATAGAGAAAACTATTAAGAAATTAAAACTATCCTTATCTAATTTTACTACTAATTAAATAAATAAATACTAGTAAAATTATTTTATTCATATTCTAAGAAATATAAAATACTACTATTATATTCTTTTAAAAATACTATATAATTATTAATAGTAATCTCTAGCTCTAATTACTATTATTATTTATTCTTATATTATTAGCCTAATTCTTAAATAATCAAAAATCCTAATTTAATTAGTTTAAATCTAGAACTATATTTTAATCTACCCTAGATTAGTTAAATAAAACTCCTAAAATAATTACTTCTATTCTTAATTAAAATAAATATCTTTTCTTAGCTAATTAAGTCCCCAATTTTAAATATACTATCTAGTTCTCTAATTATTAATATATTTCCTAAATTTTAATTTTTATTTAGAATTATTATATCTAATTATTATTAATCAGAAGCCTAGACTAATCCTATTAGCTTAGGTATTTGTTTAGGTATAATTAAATTTCTCTTCTTAATCTTAAAAACTAATTCTAAACTTAATTTAATATTTTAAGCTATTTCTAGTACTAATAAGATAACTAGTAAAAAAAGAATTCCTTTATTAAATATTCTTACTATTCTGAAATTTCTAAATATTTCGAGAATAAAATCTTTTCTTTCCTTAGTAATTAACTTAACTAGTAATTTTTAATTTCTTTTAGAAATACTTTATACGAATCTTATTTTAAATAAAATCTTATCTTATCAAAATTAATATTTCAAGTAATAATCACCCTCTAAAAAATAAAGCTCCAGATCCTATATAAATTATAAGTATTTCAAATATAGTTTATTAGATATCTTATATATCCCCTTCATTTAACTTTAAATAATCTTTTTAAAATACTTTATTTATAATATTTCTTAAGTAAGTATATTTAATAATTATAAGTATAAATCTATCTCTAGTAATATTATAGATCTTAATAAAAACCTAAAATATACTCTAGTATTTATTAATAAGAATACTATTTATACTAGATTTCTTTAACTTTATGTAATAATCTCTAGTTATTTCAAATATTTAGAAATATATTATATAGTACAGTTATTATTTAAATTAATCTTTTTTATAATTTGGGTGGTAATCCTATAGTTTTTTATATTTTTATATTTTAAATAATTAACTCGTTTCTAGTATATTTAATTATTCTAACTAGTTTTTTAGTATAAGAAAAAGATAACTCAAAATTAATCCTTTTTTCTATTATTTATTTCTAATAACTAGTTTCTCTATTAATCACTATTACTATTCTCTTAATATTTTATTAAATCTTATAAATAAAAAAACCTCTCTATCTTTTTACCTATCGTTTAAATATCAATAGTACTAAAAAGACTATATTATAAGTTTTTTTAAGTACTATAGATAAAAGAATACACTTGAAAATTTATCTTTAATAATAAAAACCTAAGACTTACTTATATATACTTGAGAGAAATTGAATAAATCTTAAGTAATATAATAAAATAAGTAAACTAAATATAACTCTAAAGTTTATCTAGAAATAACTTATTAAGAATAAACTATTATATAGTAAGAGTAATCTAATTACTTTAGTCCTATAATCTTTATCTCTTAAAAATTAAATACCAAATACTTAAGAGTAGTTTATCCTAAATATCCTATTTAAAAATACTATATATAAGTATTATTAGAATTTAACTCTAGGAGAACTATTTTAAAATATAGTTAAAATACAGAATACTTAATAATTCTAGAATAATACTAGAAATATTTAAATAAACTATAAGATAGTTTAAAATAAACTTATATTTAAATAAAACGAAATTATACTTTCTAAGTAACTATTTTATACTAATAGAATACTAAATTAAACTAAACCTAAAAGTATAGTCTAGTCCTATATATTAGATTTTAATTTTATTAAGAAGTAATACTTCTAAGATAATATTAGTAGAGAAGTTTTGAATATAAGTAATATTTTCTAATATTAAATCAAATATATTCTTCCTTCTTAGATTATTAAGGATTTTCTTAATAACTCTCTTATTTTATCTAATTATAAAAAGGTTAACTAAATTATATTAAACTAAATCTATTCTTGTACTAAACCTAGAAGATCCTTTCTTAAAGGAGTCTATTAACTTCGTAATATAAACTACCCTATAACTATTAATAACTATATTCTTTAAAAATATATAAAATTCTTAAATAGTTAAGAAAACTTTTAAGAGAACTTTAAATAACTTTTTAAAGAAAACAGGATTAATACTAATATATATTAAGTTAGAAAAGTAAATACTACTACTAGACTTACTACTTAAGAAAACTAACTTAGCTTTTAAAGTATCTAAAAAAGCTTCCTTAGCTTTACTAGTATACCTCTTTATATTCAGCTATCTCTTTTTAGTAACCTTCTATTATAAAATATAGAATTTAGAATTATTTACTTTATTAATAATACTATTTTAAGTAGTAATAGATATCTAAGTATTAGGAAACCTAGTATATAAACTAGTAATACTTTATTCAATATATTTATAATCCTTTAGAAAATATAAGTAGCTCCTAAAATCGTATAAGTATTTTATTTTAATTTAAGTTATATCTAACTTTCCTATACAAATAGCTAATATAGCTAGTATTTTACTATAACTCTTAATTAAACTTTTATTAATATAAAATATAGCTATAACAATCTCTTTATATTTAACTAAAATCTTAATATCGAAATTTAGAGTTTTTCTTTTAAAGATATTCTAATACTAAATTATAGCCTATGTAGGTTAAATATATTAAATAAATATTTCAAACTATTCTTTAACTATATAAATTCCCTAGATCTCTAAGATACTATAAATAACTACTTAAAAATAAATAATATACTATTTATATCTTATACTAAACTAGAGGTATTTAAAGTGGTTTTCTCGACAACTTTTTTATCTTTAACTCTAACTTATTACTATATAACTAAATCATTCTAAATATATTAATATTTTAGAACTTTTAAGAGAAATTAAAAGGATATGTTATTCTTATTAAAAGGTTCTATTTAATTAAATATTAGAGAACTATTGTTAATAATAATATTAACCTATATCTAAATTACATTATAATATTCTTTTATTTCTTTATAATTAAATTCCTAAACTATTTAAAGCTTAAAATCTACTATATAATAATTAAAAATATCTTAAATATAAAAAATATAAGTTATAATATTTCAGACTTCTTTCTCGAATTATATTCTCTTAGCTAAACTATTTATTAAATTCGAGTGATTTAAGTATTTCCAAAATATTAAGAATAAGTTTAATATCTAGATTAATATACTACTAGATATCTTAGCTAGTTATATAGAAATATAGTATAATATACTAATAGTTAAAGTTAAAGCTATTGAATACGTTTACTATTATATTAAGACTACTAGTAATTAAATATACTATTTCTAAGTAATTTATTAAAGAACTAATAAGATAGATTAAAAAAGATCCCTTTATATTTATTAATTACAAGTAATTTAGAGATAATTAAATATAACTAGGCTTATAACTATAATAAGTAAATAATAAAGTATATAGTCTAAAAATAAGTTATTAAAAAATATATTTTCTTCTAACTAGAATAGAACGTTTAAATACGTATAGATAGAATAGTTATAACTTATATAAACTACTTAAGTCGTATAGTAACTAGTAGAACTATATAGTAGCCTTAGTACTATACGTATTCTTATAAATATTTATTCTAGAATAGTTAGAAATAGTTATAGATATAACTATAACTTTAAGTATTACTATAAGATATATTATATATATAATTAGTCTAAAATCATTTTTAAGTATACTATTATTATTTCTATTATTATAATAGTATTATAACTTTAAGAGTACTATAGTATTACTTATAGCTAAATATGACTAGTTATAGAGACTTTATAAGATTAGTATAAAACTAAAAAGTATTAATTAGCATTCTAATATACTATAGTATATATTCATAAGTTAGTTATGGAGGGTTTTATTAATATACTAGCTACCTCTAAATATCTTCTAGAAACTAGTAAGCTTTATAATAAGTATTTTAGGTATTTCTATTTTATTTTAGTTAGGGCTTTTAGTTATTATATTCTTAAGAGTAATATTTTGCTAGTTAGAGAAGTCAATCTAGTAGATTTTATTATTTTTGAAGTATTTCTGAATATATATAGTTATTTAATTAATTTATAGACTTTAACTGGGATATATAAAGTATTTGAAGTAAAAATTAAAGGTTTAATTCTTTAGTATAATAGAGAAGACTTTTATTCATATATAGTACAAAATACCAAGTTTGAAGTAATAGTTATAGAAAATATAGATTCTAGTTTTGAGAATATTATAGAGGTTCCTATCATGTTTTATATTTTCATTATATCATTATATAAGATTTATAGTATATCCAGTAAATAAGCTTTTAAACAGGGGAATAGGGGCGTAGTATAAGAAATATTTAAGTTACTAAGATTACTATATATTATTATTATTTTAGTATATCTCTTACTAGTAAGAAGGCTCTATACTATATAGCCCTGAGACTAGTAGTTTTACTAGTAATAATAGAGGTTATATATTATATATAAATAGTAGTAGAAGCTAGGTATTTCGTATACAGTTTTTAGATATTAGCTAGGCTTTTATTATAGGTATTACTATTTTAACTTTAAACTTAGTAGTATAGAGAGGTATTTCAAGATCTTTATCTATTTTAAGGAAATTATAAAATTACTTAGGGTAGTATTTAAGGTTAGCTTTAAAGCCTAAGATATATATCTTCGTATTATTAAGCTTTGCGAGAGTTTAATAGTAAAAGGATTTATATTAAATAAGTTAGTATAGTATAGTATGAATCTTTTCTCTTTTTATTTTAAAATTAAAATTCAGAGTTAATAAAGTATTCTTAAAAGTAGTAGATTATATATTTATTAACGAGTTATTATATCTTTAGAAGTTATTTATTAGAATCTATTTTAAAACAATTAAAAAACTTATAGTTATACATTTGTAGGAAGTTATATTAGTAGATATAAAATACTTTTATAGTAGTAATATCTTCAGTATTTTTTTCTGTAAGGTCATTATAGTTAGGTTTGAAAAGCTTTCCAAAGAGATTTATATTAATATATAATTTGAGTTTTTCTAGTATTAAGTAGCTACTATTAAGGGTTACCTAAACTATTATTATACTAAAGCTTAACCCAGTATTTAATTTAAAGTATAGTTTAGATATATCAATAGGGGGTATAGTGGCTTTTGAAAAAGGGGAAGCTTTGAAGAAGATATAGGGGTTTCGAGATATTATATAGGTTTCTTAAGTATAGGAGATATAGGATATTATAGATTTTGTATATTATAAAGGCTTAGTGACATTCTAAGAAGGTTATTATATTTGCTAAATATTTTCTATTAGGTATAAAAAGGTATTATTTAAATAAGTTTACTTCTTTAGTATTCTTATAGAATAAAGTTAGTATATTAACTTAGAGGTATTTTGCTAGGGATTTAGGTAAGAGTAATATCTCTAAGGTATTTAAGTTAATACTTATAATGTTTTACTTTATATAGATTTGAAGTAAAAGATTTATAATTACTTTTTCTAGCGTGAAAAACTTTACTAATTTGTAGTATAGTAGTAATAGATAAGTTGATTACTAATTAGTATTAGTTTATCTATAAGGGATAATTATATATTATATATAATCTCGTTATATAGATATAAAAGAGTTCTAGTATTTGTTACTATTATTAATATATTTATAGTTATATATATAGCTATATATAGTTCTAGATCTATAGTATCGTAGTTACTTACTAATTACTATAGTATAAAGCTATAGCTAGTAATAGGTATTATTAAGCGGGGCGTATAAAGTATATAGCTATATATACTTTATATACGTAGAGATATATAGCTATGTATACTATATGTGTTAGAGGTGTATATATTATACGTAGTAGTGTATGCTATATAGTATGGTATTACTGATATTATAAAAATATTTATTCTTTTCTTTATCCCCTCAATTTACTAAAATATCTAGACTTAGTAGCATTACTAAGAAAAGTACTATTTTATTAAAGGAACTTATTACTATTACTAGTTCTAAATTTTTTATAGTTATCCTAGAAAAGTTTCTATTCTAAAATTTGTATTTAATAATGATAAAGATAATTTAACTAGTTTTCCTAAAATCGAGGAAAAGTAAGAGCTTAAACCTATTACTAATATAAAGAAAACTTAAGAATACTATAAATAGATTTAAAAATAAAGAAAAGGATATTAATAAACTAATTAAACCTCTTACGAAATACTTAAAAGCTATAACTAGTACTACGGGGAAACTTTCTTAAATTAAAGATTAAGAAATATCTTTAAAAATTAATAACTTTCAATACTAGTTTAAGGTTACGAAACATTAACTCGTAAGGCCAAGTAAGAAATCTAATATTTTAAAAAATACTTTAATTAAGTCTACCTTTTCTAAAAGAAGTAAGACTACTAAGAAATATAATACTTATCTATTCTAGATAAAAATTATTAGTAATTTATATTTTATTTAAACTATTCCTTATATAGTTTATTATCTAAGTTTTATTTTTTCTCAAGGACTTTACTTTTATCCTATCAATGTTAGTAGTAAAAAGGCGGTTTCTAATTACTATTACTAGTATAAAACTTGGTTTGAAAGCTATATATCTTCTAATTTCAAATACAATCTATAAAACCTTTAAGAAAAACCTAAAAACTCTATAAATCTTAGATACTAATAAAATAAGTATTTTAACTTATAATTTTCTTTTAAATCCAACGTTTTGTAGTTGAAAAACAAGAAAATTAGAGATACAAAGAAGCTTATTTATCTCAAGCTATAGTTCAAATAATAGAAAGATTTCGAAGTTGCTTTTATTAAGAATAGAAGTATTTCTAACTCTACTACTAGAACTTTTATTATTGAAATATCTTAACCTATTATTATTCTAGCCTTTTAAGTATTACTTCTTATTATTTTAGTACTTTATATATTACTTCCTATTTAGATTTTTTCTACTAGGTTTATTTCTAGGTTTTTAGTAACTTTAATTAGGTTTTTTGTTAGAAGAAACTTCGTTTCTTAGTTATTTATAGGAGGGTTTGGAATTTATAGCCTAGAATATAGTATTCTAGCTACTAGTTTTAGTAAGTATCCTCTGTTTTTAGGATAGGCTCTTATTTCTATTACTAGTTTTAGGGGTTTTAATTAATTCTCTATATCCTTTTTAAATTGACTTTTATATACTAATTTTTACCTCTTTCTTTTTCACTTAAGGTTTTAAGTTTAAGTAATCTATTCTTAGTTAGATAAAGGTTTAGTTAGAGAGCTTTATTCCTTGTAAATAACCTAAAGGATATTACTATCTTTTTTCTTTCCATATTACTACTATAAAAATACTTTTTTAAAAATAAGATAAATATCTAGATTTATTTGTATATATATTTAAGTAAATAGTAAATTACTTCAGGATGCCTCTTCTATTATTTTAGCTAGTCTTAAGAATATTACTTATAGATATATCTTGTTAAGAAATACTTTAAATTATCTAAACTTTACTTGAACTAGAGTCTTTATAAGCCTATCTACTAGTATTAAATCTGTAGATATATAGATTATTTTTAAACTTTTTGTCAAGTATTTTTAGTATAACTATATTTATTAAATGTCTGTATATTAAAGTCTAGTAGATAGATATTACTATCTAGCATTATTAGTTTGATAGTTTAGTAGTTATTATAATAGATCTTCTAAATATCTCTTAAGTTAAGCTTAATATCTTAAAATAGTCTTTTTAGTATTATAATCTCTTTTAAGATATATTTAAAATTAAGGAACTCTTCTTTCATTATTAATATTATAATAGTATTCTATCAAGCAGTTTTCTATTAGATTAGGTTTCTAAATAGAAAGATAATATAGCTATACTTTGATCTTTAAGTCTTTTTTATAGTTTATAATGAAGTTATCCGTAGTAATTAAAAGTATTTAAGGTATTTTTATTAAGACTTCCTAAACTTCTAAGTTATAATATTAAGAATCTTATTTTAAGAAGAAATCGTAAGACATTCTAAAAGGAGAGAATATATAAATAAATATCTAGTTATACTATAATCAAAGTAGAAAGAATTAAACTAACCTTCATCCAGTACACATAAACCTCCTAAAATATAACTCAACTACTAGTTATAGTAAGAGATATTACTAGAAGTAGTATTATTAGAGTTAAGTTATAGTTAAGATTGAAATACTTAGTAATTTGAATAATATATATATCATAAACTAAGTAAATCGTATAGTATTTATAATCCCTAATTACTTAAATCTCTAAGAACTAATTAATAGAACTTTATTTTTTAAGTTTATAAGTATATTTAATATTTTAATAATCTTAAGAATATCTTTTATAGCTACTTTATAATCTTTAGTTTTATTAAAAGTCTTTAATCTATTTAAATTTATATGCTTCTCGGGAACCCTATAAAAGAAACTATACCTAGTAGTTAGCTTTTACTTCTAGCTCTTACTTTATATACCTACTAGATACTACTAATTCTAAGGAACTATTTAAATAGAGGAAATTTTAAGTAGTATGGTATAGTTAGTTAATATGATAGCTAATAAATACGGGAAGTATATATATAAAAAGAAAGTAGGTATAGGTCTATATCTATTATAGTTATTTATCATAGGAATATAGTTATATAATACTAATACCAACTAGCTAGTAGTACTTATTACTAGCTATGAATAATTACTAGCTATTGATAACTAGTAGTAAATACTAATAACTAGTAATTGTTACTATATATAGTTTATATAATTAGAAAGTATATCTATATCTACTAGTCACGCTTGCCTACTATAGGATTCAAACCTAATACTCTTGTTGTAAAACGGTAAAGGCTAGATAGATATTAGACTACTACGTCAAGAAGGGGCTATTGTATAATATAAGAGAATAATGTTATTTATATAGAATATAATATATATACTTAAACTCTTATTTATAAATATATAAAACTTTTCTTAGGTATAACTAGAAGCTTAATAATTTAAATATAGTATGAAAAGTTTTGTATTAAAGAAAAAGTATATTTTAAAGTCTATAAAAGGCATATTTAAATTCTCTATAATAGCTTATAACTTTAAATCTATCTAGTAGTTTAATTATTATTAGAAGTCTGTTAGAGTCTTTTATAGTATTTAGAAATATATTAATAATATTGAACAATAAAACTTCGAAATTAAATTAAATTATAATTGCTATAATTATTTAAAAAGCTTTAATAGCTAGTATTAATATTTATATATCCCTATATATACAGATCTTTACTTTATACTATTCCAACAAACTATTTATATCTATCTTATAAATAAACATTTATTTAACAAAAAGAGACTTAGTCTTTATATTTTAGTGACTTATTTCTTACTAGGTACTTTTCTCTTTCAACTTCACAATCTTACTTCTCATTATTTTAATAAAGGACTTTTATAGCAGTTCTAGTATATTAGTAATACTTTTCTAAGCTTTTAGTAGTATAACTAGTTCATTAAGATATATTTAAATTTTAGTAGAAGCATCTTTCTTTTAATACTATATTTTAAATTATAAAGAATACTATTAAAAAGTTAGGACTATTTCTATCTAGTTTCTATTACTAATTATTTTAAATAATAAAGAAAACTATTAAAAAGTTAAGACTATTTTTATCTAGTTTCTACTACTAATTAGGTAAATAAATACTAGTAAAACTATTCTATTCGTATTTTAAGAAGTATAAATACTATTGTTATACTCTTTTAAAGGTACTATATAGTTATTAATAGTAAACTCTAGTTTAATTTACTATTATTATCTATTTCCATATAATCAGTTAAGTTTCTAGGTAATTAAAGAATTTATCCTAATTAATTAAAATCTATAATTATATTTTAGTTTTCCTTGAATTAGGTAAATAGGGGTTTCAAAATAATTGCTTGTACTTTTAAATAAAATAAGTATATTCTTTAACTAACTAGATCTTTTATTTTAAATATACTATCTAGTTTTCTAATTATCAGTATATTTCTTAGATTCTAATTTTTACTTAGAATTATTATATCTTATTATTATTAATTAGAAACCTGGACTAGTCCTATTAGTTTAAGTATAAGTCTAGGTATAATTAAACTTCTCTTATTAGTTTTTAAGACTAACTCTAAGCTTAGCTTAATGTCTTAGCCTATTTTTAGTATGAATAGGATAATTAGTAAAAGAAAAGTATTTTTATTAGGTATTATTATTATTCGAAAATCTCTAAGTATTTCAAGAATAAAGTCTTCTTCTTTTCTGGTAATTAATCTAATTAGTAGTTTTATGAAAAAACTTCTAAGTATTTTATACGAGTTTTATTTTAAGTAAAATCTTATTTTATTAAATTTAACATTCTGGGTAATAATAATTCTCTAAAACGTAGAGATCTAAATCTTATAAAACCTATAGGTATTAAGAATATAGTTTACTAAGTATTTAATATATCCCTTTAGTTTAAATTTAACCAACCTTTTTAAAATACTTTATTTATCGTATTTCTTAAATAAGTATTTTCAATAACTATAAATATAAATCTATTTCTAATAAAGTCGCAAACTGTAATAGAACCTTGGAATATACTCTAGTATTTATTAATAAAAGTATTATTTATACTAGGTTTGTTTAATTTTAAATAGTAATTTCTAGTTATTTGAAATATTTAGATATATATTATATAGAATAGCTACTACTTGAATTAATATTACTTATAGTTTAAGTAATAGTCTTATAATTCCATATATTTTGATCCCCCAGCTAATTAGTTCTTTTTAAATATATTTACTCATTTTAACTAGTTTTTTAACATAAGGGGGAAATAATCAATTAATCCTTTACTCTATTACTTATCTTTAGTGATTAGGTTCTCTATTGATTACTATTACTATTTTCTTAACATTCTATTAAATTCTGTAAATCAAAAAGTTTCTCTATTTTTTCTTATCTCTCCAATATTATTAAGACTTAAAAGATTAAATTAAAAGGTTTTTTCAAATAGTATAGATATAAAAAATAAACTTAAAGATTTATCTTTAGAAATAAATACTTAAGAGTTACTTATATATACTTTAGGGAATTCAAATAGACCCAAAATAATATCATAAAACAGGTAAACTAAATATAATTCTAAATTTCATCTAGAGATAATCTATTAAGTATATATTATCATATAATAGGAATAGTTTGATTATTTTAGTTTGATGCTTTTTATTCTTTAAATATTGAAAACTAAATTTTCAAAAGTAATCTATTTAAAATATCATATCTAAGAAATATTATATTTAAATATTATTAAACCTTTATTCTAAGAAAGCTATCTTGAGGTATAATTAACAAAATAGAATATTTAGAAATTCTAGGATAATACTAGAAATATTTAAATAGTTTATACAATAGGTTAAAATAGGTTTATATTCAAGGAAAACAAGATTATACTTTCTAAGTAATTACTTTATAATGATAGAATAATTAATTAAGCTAACCCTAAAAAGGTAACTAAGATTTAAATATTATATTCGAGTTTTATTAAATAATAGGATTTCTAAAATAATATTAGTATAGAAACTTCTAATATAAATAGTATTATTTAATATTGAATCTAGTATATATTTCTTATTTAAACTATTAAGGAGTTTCTAACAATTCTCTTATTTTACTTAAGTATAGGGAGATTAGCTAAACTATATTAAACTAAATCTATTCTTCTACTTAAGTTAAAAGCTTTTTTCTTACGGATATCTATTGAATTAGTAATATAAACTGTTTTATAATTATTAAAAGTTATACTCATTAAGAATAGATAAAGTTTTTCAATAGTTAAGAAAACTCCTAAGAAGATTATAATTAAATCTTCGAAGAAAATAAGATTAATATTTATATATATCAAATTAGAAGGGTAGTAGCTACTATTAGATATATTACTTAAAAGAGTTATTTTAACTTTTAAAGTATTTAAAAGTACTTTTTTAGTGGTTTTAGTATATTTCTTAAAATTTAGCTACCTTTCTTTAGCTAGTTTCTAGTATTAAGTATAAAGTTTAGAGTCCTTACTTTCTTTATAATACTATTTTCGATTATAACTATTGTTTAAGTATTAGGGAATCTAGTATAAAAGCTAGTAATAATATATTTAATATACTTATAGTCCTCTAGAATGTATAGGTAGCTTCTCAAATTATATAAGTATTTTAGTCTAGCTTAAGATATATCTAACCTTCCTATAAAAATAACTAATATAGATAGTATTTTACTATAGCTTTTTATTGAACTTTGATTAGTATAAGATAAAACTAAGAAAATCTCTCTATATTTAACTAAAGTCTTAATTTTAAGGTTTAAAATCTCTTCTTTATAATATTCTAATATCAAATTATAGCTTAACTAGGCGAAATATATTAAATAAATACTTAAAATTACTCTTTAATTATAAATATTCCCTAGATTTCAGGAACCTAGTATATACTAACTTAGAAGTAAATACTATACTATTTATTATACTACACTAAACTAGGAATATTTGAATTAGCCTTTTAAGGACTTTTCCATATTTAACTCTAATTTATTATTATATAACTAAATTATTCTAAGTATATTAATATTTAAGAATTTCAGAAAAGTTTATTTATTTCTTTTTATTCTCTACTTAAAATAGTATCTAAGCTTTTTACCCTATAAATAAATTTAACTATAAATCTTACCTAATAATAGTATTTGTACTGATACTAGCTTATAACTAGTTAAAATAGTAATAAAATTACCTATTATCGTAGATAATAATACCCCTAGTTCTAATATTCAAGGTTTTAGTAATAGAAAAGCTTATAGTAATAATTAGGGAAGATTTATCGAGAGTAAGGTTTAATATATATAGATAAAAGTAACTACTGAGGTTATAGGGTTAAAAACTTTTATAAACCTCTTAAAAATAGAGTAAAATAAAATACTTATAAGAACTAGGTATTCGTTAATCTATTATTCTTCTATTTCTCTTATAATAGAACTAAAATCTCTTTGAAATCTATATAACTATTTATAAAAGAAGAAATATAAAATACGTATAGAAATATCTAGTTATAACTATTATAACTAAGACTATTATGTTATTAAAATAAATTTTAATAAAATGATCTTAAATACTATAATTAATAAGTAACCTATAAATATTGAAAAGAAAATTATCTAGCTAACCTATAATTTACTATATTAAACT
>RYZW01000948.1:0-11851 GCA_004367215.1 Colletotrichum trifolii | reverse complement strand
GGGAGGGCTAAAGTTATACTTCAGGGGGTAATATGTCTACTAATAGTCGTAGTAGAAAGCGAGCTATCAGCCCCTCCCTTATAATTAAATACTTGAATATTTATAATATTATATTAAGGGAGAAGCCGATAGCTCGCTCTCTACTATAACTATTAGTAGATATATTACCCCCTAAACTATAATTTTAGTTCTCCTACCCCTACTAACTACTATAACTAGCCCCTAGTTAATCTAGGGCTAAACCCCTCATAGCTATAGTAGCTAGTATACTTACCCTATATTAACCTTTTTATAGATAATAAATAACTAATAACTCCTTCCGCGATAACCTCACGCTTTTACACCTTCATACCCTTATAGCTATTAATATATAATTTGAATATCTCGAGATATTTAATTACTATTAACTATAAGTATTCTATTCGAATATTTATTATAACTTTAATATCCGCGACCTTAATATCCCTACTAAGCTTTACTTACCCCTAAGACGAGACTTTATACTACTAATACGAAAGTTCTTTATTACTAATATGAGCTAACTTATAACTTCTATATAAATATAGCGGAACTCGGCTTACTCTTATTAATAAATAATTTTAATATATCAATTAAGTATGGCTAATATACGAATAATACTTATATAGATACGGATATTTCTAGTATAGTTAAATAACTTTTAAAACCCTTATAATTATAGTATTATAATATTCTAAAGTATTTATTAACTAATATTATAGTAAGGTATCGATATTAGAGTATTATCTAATTAATATTTAGTTACTAATATTATTAGCTTAGTATAGTAGCTTATATGATAGCTAGATAATTTTCTTTTAAATATCTATAAGTTACTTTTTAATTACAGTATTCGGAATAATTTTATTATAACCTAGTTTAATATACTAATAGCTTTAGTTATAATAGTTATAGCTAGATATTTCTATACCTATTTTATAGTTTTCTTTTTATAGGTAGCTATATAGATTTTAAGGGGATTTTAGTTCTATTATAAAGGTATAGATATAGAAAAGCGATAGATTACAGAACGCCTAGCTTTTAATACTCTATTTTCTTCTATTTTTAAGAGGTTTATAAAAGTTCTTAATTTTATAACCTTAATAGTTATTTTTAGCTATATATTTAAAGCTTTAGTCTCGATAAAACTTTCCCTAACTATTACTACGAAATCCTTTACTATTATAAGGTTAAATATTAGAACTAGGGATATAATTATCTATAATAATAAGTAATTCTATTACTATTTTAACTAGTTATAAGCTAGTATTAGTACGAATACTATTATCGGGTAAAATTTATAGTTAAATCTATATATAAAGTAAAGAGCTTAGATACTATTCCAGGTATAGAGCAAAAGTAACCAAATAATATTATATTAATAGTTAGGTTTTGTATAGTTTCTAGTATAATAGAAGTATTAAATCTATTTGTATTTTTAATTCTAGTTTACTTGAGAAAGAGAGTTAGTATATTAAACTCAAGAATTAGTATTATATCCAATTAAAGAAAGCTTTAAAGTATTTTATGAGTTTTTTTAGGATTATATCAGATATTAAATAGTAAGATTCTAAAGAGACTTTATTACTTAGAAATTTTAATATTAAAATCTATTCCCGTAAAGGTTTATTATTCAATATAGAGTATTATAAGCCTAGTATTTTAGTATACATTTACTTTTAGTACTACTAGGGTTATTAGATTTGCAGTATATTGTATCTTTCGATCTTTTAGATTTAAAGTTATAGATCTAGCTAGCCTAGAGGTCTATAAAAAAGAATATCTATTTCTTCTAGTCCATATTCCACTTAGGATAAAGTAAATTAATTATAGGGTTAGTATTTAGTTTAATGTAGATAAAGGTAGTAATTTTACTTTTGTAATTTTAGGTTTATATAAAGATATACCCCATAGCTTGTATAGAGAGCTGGGATAGCTAGGATCGGATTAACTATATAGATATAAACTATATAATATAGTAGCTTTAGGCTACTATAAGATAAAAACCCTCTTATAGCTACTACTAGTTAGCTTACTAAGCTAAAGTTTTATAATTTATAGAGATTTACCTTCTATTATTTATTTTTCCCTTACTATAAAACCTTTCTAATTCTTTAACTTCTATTTCCTTGAAGGGTAAGGCTAGGATTTTAGTAATAGCTCTATTACGACAAATAGCTAGCGAACGTATAGTTAGTAAATACTTAGTAGAAAATTCGGTATCCTAAGTAATAATACCTACTAAAATATTTCTGCTAAATATATAGTAGCTACATTACCTAAACCTCAAATAGTAACTATATTACCTAAATATATAGTACTTATACGCTTTCTCGAATAATAGTCTTCTTTTATAAAGATAATATTAGCTCAATTATCTAGCGGCGAACGTATAGTAACTCTTATACCGTTAACTTATAACTATAAAGATTACTTAAAGTCCCTTAATTACCTATATAGCTTGTTTTGGAAAAGTACTACTTTATATAAAATCGAGGATTAGCTAATAGTAATTTAAGATAGCTATATTCTATACCTAAAAGCCTCTATAATACATAAGATTTAGTAAGCTATATCTAAATTAGTATATAATCTATAGACCTAGTAGTATAACTACTACTATATACTATTACTAGACTTTATATAAGCTAAATTTATAGTATTTATTTACTATTCGTTAACTAACCTAATACTATAAAAGCTATACCTCTATAGTATACTTCATATACTTTAGTATAAAAGCTAGTCCTTACTAAAATTTGATACTAAATAGTTAGCTATTTGTAAGGCCCTAGGTATTCCTATAGAGATATTAAGGCTTTATACTTTTAGATTCTTCTATTACTTCGAGGTTAGGCTATAGTAGTACTTATAATGCTAGAAGCTTAATAATTAGGTACTTAGAGTAGTAGCCCTAGTAGCTAAGTAACTATAGGAGACTTTATAGCTCTACGAGGAAGGTTTTAGTAGTATTAGGAGTACTACAACTACTAAGAGGTCGGTAGCTAAATACTAGAAAGAGACTAATACTAAAAGCCCCCTAGCGAAAAAGCTACGCTTTAAAGAATATAAGTACTTTGAAGAGCGCCTTAAAAGCTACCCCTTATATACAATATATAGCAAGTTAGGCTATACTATAACTACTTACTACTACAATGAATTCTACGCATTTTGCTAGAGACTAGGCTATTTTATAAGGGTTTACTACAAGTGTTTTACTAAGGGCTTACCAAAAAGCCCTCAGAGCTTTATTAAGCCTAGGGCTAGAAAACTATAGTATAGTAAAAATACCCTATAAGGGTTTGCTACGAGTACTTCGCCGAGGGCTTACTAAAAGGCCCTTAGAGCTATATTAAATCTAGGGCTAGAAAACTATAGCGTAATAAAAGTACCCTAGAAGGGTTTATTATAAATGCCTTACTAAAGGCTCGCTAAAAGGTCTCTAGAGCTATATTAAGCTTAAGGTAAATAAATAGCTTACTAGTAAGTATATACTGATATCTTAGCAGTCTGATTACTTATAAGAAACCTTATATACTTAATTAGTAATAGGAAGCTCTAAAGAGAGTATTGCTAATACGGGAAAGGGTTAGATACCTTAGGTTTAACCTTAAAGATTTCTAGTTAATATACTAAAGCCTCGCCGATAGGCAGGAGACCTTATAGGTTAATATACTTATGGGAAATACTATTAGCTTAATATAGTAATAGGAGCCTTATACATTAATATACGTATAAGATAAATAACCCTTATATATTAATACACGCATAAGATAACCTTTATACATTAATATACATATAGGATAAATAACCCTTATATGTTAATATATGTATAGCCTTTTATCTCTACATAATTACTAAATATTCGGCAAATAGCTAGTAAATATAAAAGTAGCTATATAGTATTTATAAGCCTTAAAGCCTAAGGCCTATAAAGGGGGGGATAATTATAAGAATATACCTTATAGCTTATACGGAAAGCTAGGATAGCTAAGATTAAATTAACTATATAGATACGGATTATATAATATACTAACCTTAAGATATTATAAAATAAAAGCCCTCTTATAGCTACTACTAGTTAGCCTACTAAGTTGAAGTCTTATAACCTATAGAGACCTACTTTTCTACTAAATACTCCTTCCCTTACTAAGTTGAAGTCTTATAACCTACAGAAACCTACCTTTTGCTATTCATCCTTCCCTTACTACAAAACCCTTATAGTTTATTAAACTACTTCTATTATTAAAATAGCTAAGTATTTTATATTTATATTCGTTTAGTTATTATTTATAATAATTCTTTTTTTATTTAACTTATACTTTATTATTCATTGTAGTATTTTAAAGTCATTTGCTGGTACATTATATAACTAATTAAATCTCAAGTATAGATATTAAATCTATTTCTATTATTCTTAAGCTAGACTTCTAAATTACTTGTTTAAGATTTCAAGATAGAAGTATTTTTTAGAATCTAGTAATAGTTTCTTTTTAGTACATTATTACTTCATTTGTATATATATATATTACATTAATAAAATATAAGATATTAATCCAATTACTTTCATTCTACATATAGAATAGTATCTAAGCTCTTTATTCTATACATAGTTTTATCCGTAAACCTTACCTAATAATAATATTTATACTAATACTAGCTTGTAACTAATTTGAATAGCAATAGACATATATATTATTATAGATAGTTTTACCCTAGTTCTAATACTTAATTCTAATAGAAGATACTTATATAAAATACTAAAGATTATTTCAAATAAAGTTTCCAATTGATTTTAAGTTTACTAGAAGGATTGAAATATCTAATATCTTTAGTTTTGAAGTATAAATTACTAGGAAATTTATTATATAAATAATCCTTATTATTATTAAGATTTGAATCACATTCTCGAAATTCTCTAGAATAGTGAAGTAGCGGTAAAAGTATTATTTTCGTATTCTAAATTATAGGTTTTAAGGTTATTAACTAGGTAGGAGTTTTATATAAATCTTATTATTATTCTAAGTTTAATATTCAGTGTCTCTAAATTTCATATCTTCTATCAGAGCTACAAACTCTTACTGTAAATACCATTTCAAAGCTATTAATTTATAACTAAAATAAGAAGTATAGTTATTGTTATTATTCCTAGTAAATCTGAATATTTCTATATTAGTAAACCTATTTAAAGGGAATCTTCTTAGTTATTTTCTTGGAAATCTCTATTACAAGGATTAACTAACAATTAGTTTAAAGAGATATATTATTTGATTCTTAGGAATCTAGCTATTTAATATTTAAGATTTCTTTCTCGGGTTGATTACTAGGATATATTAAGTTTAGAGATAGTTCTATCTATTAAGATTCATCTAGAATAATTTTGTTGAATTTGAGTATGTCTGTCAGAATTAAAGTAGTATATAATATATTTAAGGTTTATGAATAGTAATCAATAGACTTTACTACTTACTATAAGTCTTTAAGTTATCAGATTTTCTTTTTTTGTGAGGGTTTAAACCTTTTTCTGTATTATCAATAGAGTTATTTATACTAAGTAGTATTACTATACTCTATGATTTAACTAAACATATAAGTAGTTAGGATTTTAGTTTATAAGTTTATTTGATTACTTTGTAAATTTAATTTTCCTATTAACTTCAACATTAGAAACCCTAAAGAAGGTAGTTAAGATTAAGTATTTCTTTAGTTGTTGCGAAAGGAATTCAAGAATAATGTAGTAGGTTTCTGAGAGAAGTAAGTAAAAGTTATAAAAACAAAATAAGTTCATTATCATAAGTTGTTTAGTTTGAGATAGATTAGGAGATACTAGGAAATTAAAATCCTTAGATACATAGAGTTCTAATATTATAGATATCTATTAGTAGGAATGAAATAAAAGATCTTATTTTTAAATTAATTATAGATATAATTTATAGTATTTAAAACATTAGGACATAATTAGTCATTTATCTTTCTTTTAGGAAAGTATTACTAGTTTGTTAAGTAAACTAATAAACTAATATTATAAAGAATAAATTAGTCTATCATTTATTATAATTATATATAAGTAATATCTAGCAGAATTAAAAAATATAGTTCATATAAAATAGGGAAATATTTCATTCCTATATATATTATTCTAGTAATTTAAGAAATATCCTATAAATTTAACATAAATTATATGTAGAGAACTTACGGAGTCTTGTAGCTTATTTCTTGTAGATAATATGAGGAGATTAAGTCAATTCTTTATATTATAGTTTTTTCAAAATATAGCTTATACTAGAGGTTTTCTAAATATTTTACTACTTAGGGTTTTCTAAATTGCGTAATTACTTGCTTTAGAATACTATATTTTCTTTACTATTGAGACCCTAGAAAAACTATATATAATATATTACTAACTATAAATATTCCATTTCACTATTTAGAAAAGCTTTAATATTAATATTTGTATTTTCTTATTACTAATCAAGTTGTCTTTACTCTTAAAATCAAACTTCGTATTATTAATATGAATATTCTATATTACTAATATAAGATGAATTATAGTATATATATATATATATATATATATAAGTAGAATAGAATTCAACCTACCTTTTCAAAAATATTTTCACATTCAAATATAACTAATATATAGATAGTACTTATATAAATACAAGTACTTCTAATATAGCTAGATAGTTTTAAAACCTTTACTATTATATTATTATGAAACTTCAAGATATCTAATAACTAATATTATAATAGTATATAAATACTAAAATACTATCTAATTAATACTTCAATTTAATATTGTTAGCTTACATATAGTAGCGTATAGAATAATTAGATCATTCTCTATTAAATCTTTATATACTATCTATTAATCGTAATGTTTAGAGTAATTTTATTAACTTATAATCCAATATACTAATAGCTTTACCTATAGAAACTATAAGTAGACCTATTTATCTTTATCTTATTATTCTCTTTTTATAGGGAGCTATGAATATTTTATAGAGGTTTAGTTATATTTTTAAAGATATAGAAGAATAATAAATTATTAAATATTTAATTCTTATAAGTGTTTTATTTAATTTTACTTTTAGGAGATTTATAAAGACTTTTAACTTTATAATTTAATAGTAATATTCAGCTATATATATTAAGCCTTAATTTTAGTAGAATTCTTTCTGAGTAGACTTTTACTACAAAGTCTCATATTACTACTATAGAATTCATTTTTGAATAATAAATATGATTATTTATAACAACAAGTAGTTTTCTTGTTATTTTAACTAATTATAAGTTAATATAAATATCAATATTATTTTCAAGTAAAATATATAGTTAATACTATATATAAAATAAAATACTTAAATACTATTCTAAGATAAAGTAAAAGTAACTTAATAGATAGTAAAATATGAGAGATAAATATCTAAAATAATACTACAAATACTAAATAAAAGTAATCAAGTAACTACGATCCTTAAAGAGTAACTACGACAAGTATAGGCCTATACTTTCCCTTTGTGATATACTTTCCGTATTTGTTAGCTATCGTATTAACTAACCGTGTCTTGCTACCTAAGGTTTTCTCTATTTAAATAGTTCCTCAGAACTAGTAGTATCTAGTAGGTATATTAGGCAAGAGTTGACTACTAGGTATAGTTTCCTTTAAAGGGTTCCCGAGAAATATATAACTTAAATAGTTAAAGACCTTCAATACAACTACATAAAAGCAATCAATTATAATGAATTATAGAAGAATTATAATTTCTAAATTAATTAAATAAGTAAACTTATTCTAGTATTCTACAAAAGTCTATTTTAGTATAGTAGATAACTTATTTAATTATATTATAATATGTGTTATAAGTTCGCCAATGCTCAGGGAATGTGGAGAAGTGATATTATGAATCTTACAGTACTCAGCAGGGCTGTAGGTAGTTACTCGGAACCAGCCCTATTCGCCCCCTTCCACCATGTACTTCCGCCTCCCACCAGCCGTCGTCCTGATGCCGAAGCACTGCAAGAAGGTCGCCCTTGGAAAAGCCCAACTCTTCTGGAATCGCCGCCTGGTACATGTACAACGCCCGCGCTGGTGGCTTTCTTAGTGTTGCTCCGTCCGTTTGATAGTAAGTTGATAAGCAGAGACTACTCACCGAAGTGTAAAATAGGGCGTCCATCTCGAGTGTACTGCCTTGATGGGTCTGCCACACTTTTGCTCCTTTGTCTGGATTCGCCTTGTCCTGGAGGTCCACCACCCTCGTACAAACCCATGGCTCGATTGCTCGAGCTAGTTCCAGGTCGATCACTGACTCGCCCTCGGATTGAAGCGTTGGCATCGTCGCCTGAAGATACGAGTTGGGCGGTGGTGTCACTGTTCACGTGAGTGCTGTTGGATCGTGCCTGCTCCCTGTAGGACGCCGGTGACGCATTTCGCGACATACCGCTCGGCGAGGCGTGACGATAGTAAGGTTGCTCTGAACCTTTCTTAAACGTGACGTTTGTTTGCGACGCCCCTCTCCCAGTGGAGCTCTGTGAGTTAGGCGTACTAGATCGATACGCCGACTGTGCGTCTTCCGCATGTCCAACTCTTGGGGAGGGGCTGCGCGGCGAAACACGGTATCCACCCCGGAGCTCTTCGTTCCCAGCCGGCTTCGGGGTTACGTTACGAAGCGGTGCTGGCGACGCTGCCCTTGGGACATCACTGTCCCTCGTCACAGGCCTAGAGCCGGTGGAGCTTGCATAACCTGAGCCTGGACGGTTTGCTGTGTTGAATATGCTACGCGCTTGGTCAGCAAACTTCTGTGACGTCTCTTTCATCGCCTTGGCTGTCACAGCCTGCGGAGGAACTCCGAGTCTATGCACAACCTGCTGGTCGTATGAAGGAGGTGGTGTGCCCCGAACACCGGCGGTCACGGCGTTGTTGGCTCTCCCCGACGGCACCGATCGAGAAAGGGGCTGTGGCCCTGGCGTCGGCGTTGTAATACCGTGATACCTGTCAGCCGAGACTCGGACGCTGGACTGCTTGCCCACCCCGACTCCTTTGAGCTCGGCCAAGGCCAAGGCTATAGGGTCGGTCTCCTGTTGGGTATTCCGTGCTGTTGCAGTCGTTCGCTTTTCTAAATCTGGCGTCGTCACAGAGAATATGTTCTGTCCTACATTTAACGCAAGGCTGGCATTTGCGTCAATAGGCTCCGGGCTAATGGTTGACCGGTCTCCCAGCAAGCTTGCGTGTTCCTGAGTGTGCACTTGCGTTCTTCTTACTGGGCTTTCGTGACCCGAGGCAGAATGCCAGGTATTTCTGTTGGACGATGGTCCTTGGGCGTCTTTAGTGCTCTTGCGGCGAAACGGGCTGTGATTCTGAAAATAGCCGCTCCGCTTCTTTAGCACCTGTACTTCAGCTGGCAAAGGTGAGCTAACCTGCTCCTGCTTCTTTGGCGACGTCTTGCCGCTGACAGGCTCTTGACTGGACAGGGACGTCGGGTTGGAGTAGTCACTTTGAGAGTCGCGACTTGACGGCCGGGCTGACGGGGGGTGCGAGCTGCGTTCGGAGGGAGGTCCCTTTCGGCATAACATTGTGATGCCATCAAGAGGGTATGGATCATGCGGGACGGAAGCCGGCGGAACAGGCTGCACGGCGCTGAAAGTTTGCCGGCCCTGTTGTTTGGGTGTCTTGTGGCCAAGTGGCATGGACGGCGGGTGCCAAGGCCTTTCAGCCGGCCGCGGCGTATTTTGAGCCTTGTAGGATGACCCCCCCGGAACGGAAGTTATGGTACTCCTTTGGAGGAGTTCCTGTGGGTGAGCTCTTGACATAAAGCTTGCATTGTATCCGTTGTCCACCCCGAACTCTCTTGGGGGTGCACTCGTCTCAAGACAGTGAGGCTCTGAGACTAGCACACCAGAGGGGGGCTCGACTTCCTTACGTGAAGACTGTTGCATCAGCTGCCTTGGTGAGAGAGAGCCGATGTCCTTGCGCGGCGCCTCAGGAATGACCGGCCTGGAGGGTGGAAGAGTTGTCTCCTTGTGTCCCAAGTCCTTTGCTAGACTCGAGTTCGGATCGTGGTGCGACTCATATGTCGAGGGCTGCGGGGAAGATGTACGGAAGGCGGGATTGATGCTTCTTGGAAATTGTGCAACTGAGTAACTGTCATCGTCGGATGTCTCCGACAGTGTGTCGTTGATGTCGCCGCGGCAGAAGTTGATATACTTCGGCGGATCCGGGATCTCCTGACCTGTTCCTCGCTCTTTGATAAACCCGACAATGTCTGTCTCGACGTCCATCTTCTCGAGCGAGAGTCGGATCTTCTCACATGACGCGTCGTCGCTGACACAGACGGTCGAAGAAACATTGGCGAATGTCCACAGACTACTCTTCGTGAAATCGAGACGCTCTTCTTCCAGGTCTTGGAATTTGTCTGCAGCTGCTTTCCACTCCCTGTTCCACCTCGCCGTGGTATCCTCGAGAGCTTTAACGGCGTTTTCATACTCTGTATTTGATGTCGCCACGCTAATTTGTGTCTTCTCCAACTTTGCCTTGTTCTTGCGCTCTTCTTGTCCCATGACCATATGGCCTTGAGCAAGGTACCCCTTGATTTTCAGACACTCTTGCTCGAAACGGTCACGGGTCTGTCATTGTCAGTGTCAAGACGACGTGCACGAGCCGGACAAGACGACCACATGAATGATATGGGAGAATACCTTGTTGACATGTTGTGTCTGCTGTATCTTGGTCTTCAAAATCTTCTCAATGCCATACTGCACTATTTTCCTTCTCTCCTTCATGCTGCCGGCGAAAGCGGCCAACGGCTCCTCCAGTTCTGTCTTCATCTGCGCAGCAATGCTCTGATGTTGTTTGGCCATCGACTCGACCTCTCCCCGAACAGTATCTAGCGAGCTTTTGAGACTTCCGGCTTCTTGGGAGCCTAGGGATTTGCGACACAGCGACAACATTTTCCGGGAGTACTCGTCTTCGATTGATGCACGGGCTAAACCATGGATTGAAGATCACTTGACATCAGAGGCTGGTTTCGCTAGACATGATGGCAAAGAAAAAGCTCACCGCTGTAAAACGACCGCAACTCATCGCATGTCTGCTTGGCAGCGTGCATCCGTTCGAGGAGAGGACCGACACCTGCATCATCCTTGCCCCAGAAGTTGTTGGCGACTTCAGTAATTCAGTTAACCCAATATAACACATCGAGCTATGATGAGAGACTGCTCACAGGATAGAGCCACGGCCGGGCCTTCGAATGTCGTAGCAGTCATCGCGGCAGCGGAAACAATATACTCGGCGAGGAACGAAAGCTTAGTGCGCGATGACCTGACGAGGAAACCGGACTTGCTGAGTTCCGTCAGTAGCGCGAGATATGGGCGAGACGATTGTTTCAAGAAATTGGTACCGTTTCTTGAGCTTCTGTGATTGAGGAGATGATGAACATCGGACTTTGGATGGAGGGCCTAATTATGGGGTGAAGCAGTTAGGCCGTCGACGTCAATCACCAAGCCAGACATGACTGTTTACCTAGAGCGGTTACTGGGGTTACACATCATGTCAGAATCCGCTAAACACATAAGACTTCAGAGTACAATAGAATCTATAAATAGAGATTCGATATATAAAATAATAAGCAATATAATAAGTAATATCTATTAAATACTAAATACAAAGTATTAGTTTTTTTTATATAAGTATATAGTATAATATTAATAGTAATATTATAAGTATAAATAATTATAAATTCTATATAAGGGAGGGGCTAATAGCTCGCTCTCTACTGCGACTATTAGTAGACATATTACCCCCTAAAGTATAACTTCAGCCCCCCCCCCCCCCCCC
>RYZW01000946.1:0-11636 GCA_004367215.1 Colletotrichum trifolii | reverse complement strand
AATAGCTGATAAATAGAAAGTATATATATACTTATATCTATTATAATTACTTTTTAAGGATTATAGTTATATAATACTAATATTAACTAACTAGTAATACCTATTAATAGCTATTACTATTAATAGTCGCTAGTTATTAATATTAATAGCTATCGGTAAGTGCTAATAGCTAGTAGTAGTTACTATAATTAGTTTACGTAATTGGAAAGTATATAGCTACCGGTCGCGCTTACTTACTATAGGATTCGAACCTACTACTCTTACTATAAAATAGTAAGAGCTAGCTAGATATTAAACTACTATATCAAGCGGGATAATGAAGTAAATATAAGTTAATATATATAATAATTAGGATCTAGGGGAAATCTTGGTATGATAAAATCTCCTTAAATAATATAGTCATAGTATAAGTAAAGTCTTTACTAGTTATTATAATATGAATTCCGAAGGTGAATATATTCCTAGTAATCCTTCTATTTTTAGTAGAAGAATAATATATAAAATTACTATAGAAATTGAACTAGTTATTACTAATTATTATTTCTTAGTTTATGATTATTGTAAAGTTTAGTCAAATTAAGAAATTAGTATTATTAGTAAATAAGCTATTAGTAAGATATAGAAATATACTAAGGCGAAATTAAGTAGTGTAAAGTTCGAGTTATAGTTAAAATACTTAATTTATATCTAAAGTATTTATTAAGTTTAGTAGTGCTACTACTCTAGCTACTAGACTTTGCTAAGGATAGTTTAGATATAGAAGAGCGATAGATCACAGAATACCTAGCTCTTAATACTCTATTTTATTCTATCTTCAAGAAGTTTATAAAAGTTCTTAACCTTATAATTTTAGTAGTTACTTTTAGCTATATATATTAAACCCTAGTTTTAATAAAGCTTTCCCTAATTATTACTATAAAGTCTTCTACTATTATAGAGTTAAATATTAGAACTGAGGGTATAATTATCTATAATAATAGGTAATTTCATTACTATTATAACTATTTATAAGTTAGTATTAGTAGAAATACTATTATTGGGTAAAACTTATAGTTAAATCTATATATAGGCTGAAGAGACTAGATATTATTCTAAGTATAGAGTAAAAGTAATTAAATAAAATATACTTTTCTTTAAATATAAAGTCTTTGACCTATACTAAAATTATTAGGTTTCTAATTGTACGTAGAAAGGTTTTATCTATTTAAAAAAAAGAATCTTAGTATTTATATTGTATTCTATATGAATAGTATTTTTCTCTTAGATTCTAAAATAGCTAAACAGAATACTCCTAAGATTATTAAAGATGTAAAATATACTTATAAACTTAAAAAAGTAAAATCTTGTTAAATATTTCATAGATTATTAACTAATTAGAAATTTTAAGTATTATAAGATTTATTTACTTTTTAATATATATATTACTAAGATTACTAAGTATATTAATCTCAAATATAGCTTAATTCTAGTAATACTACTTCTAGTAATATCCTTTATTATTAATAGTAGTTAAGTTATATTTTGAAAGATTTATATACAGTAAATAAAAATCAATTTAATTCTTTATATTTGAATTATGATATAACTAGACATTCTATGAATATACTTTCTATTTTCGAGATATTTTATGAATTCTTCTTAAGTAAACTAAAATATTATAAACTATATAATTTAATACTTTTATAAGATAAGATTCCTAATACTATAATTTAGAAACTTAGGAAATATTAGTAAAAAGTATTGTAAATTGTGTTAATTAGTAGAGATATTTGTCTTATAAACTATAAAGAAACTTAAAAATCAAATTATAACTATATTATTTCCTCATTTAGAAAATTAATCTAATAGAAAACTACTTAATATATTATTCTTATAATATCAATAATAGAAATAGAATTTCTAAGTTTTAAATATATATTAAAAGAAACTATAGTATTGAAAAAAGCTATTTTAAGATATTAAGTTTTATTTTAGAAATATGTAGAGAATCTATTATAATAACTACTAAACTATTAAACTAGTAATCTTAAATAGTAAATACCTATCTACTAGATCTTAATATATAGATATTCTAAATATACCTATACTAGAAATACTTAAATAATAGGTTTAAAGTAGTCTATATACCTATAGATCTAATACTAGTAAGTAGATTTATAAAAGAACTGACTTAAGTAAAATTCAAATGATTTAGAATATTTCTTAGCTTTATAGATTTATAAATAATATTCTCTAGACTAGCTAAAAAAAAAGAAACTTCCTAAATAATTACTATCTACTTAAATGATACTTATAAGTAATCTAGATACCTATCTTACTTTTTAGTAAATATCTTTATAATAGTAATATAAAAAAAGGAAATAGTAAATCTCCTTCAGCTATTTACATAGAATAAAACTATCTAACTAAGCTTATATTAAGCTTAGAATAGGCTACTTAAATTCAGATCCCTAGATAAGTAAATGAGAAATAATAATTAGTATATAGAAGTTAACTCAAACAAACATAGAGAATTAATCATAACTTCTGAAAATAGGTGTGGAAGTAGAAAATTATATTAGAAATAGAAAACACCTACTAAGCCTAGTAGCTAAAATACTGAAACTAAAGCTATAACCCCTAAATCCTCTTATAACTAAGTAAAATATAAATTTTAACTCATAAGAAACCTAGTTAGAATTTTTAAAAGTATAGGGATATAACTAGTAGAAAATATCTAAGTAAGTAGTATTACTTATAAAATTTAAATCATAGAAATGAGAATATTTAAATAATAGAAAGTTATATAATAACTGAAATCCTAGTAATAGATTAAAAATATTTGTATTCTATTCTTCAAAAAAGTAGATTTAAGCTCTTTCTACTATTCTCATTAAAGATTAAGTCAAATAAACTTCTTCATATATCTTATTTTCTTACTTTCCAACTAGTTAAAATTACATGTAATACTAAAATCTTAAACTAAAGTACTTATTTGATTATTATCTAAGATCTAAATGACTTTTAAATATTTCTTAGAAACTTTATAAATCCTATTCAAACCTAGAATATATATTATTCTTAAACTAGTTTTGTACTAATAATAATAATTAGAAACTAAATTCTTTCACCTAATACTTTTATTATAGAAGTAAAGTTTTCAAGATAAAATAAAGTTTTAATAGTAAGTAATATAAAGAATAATTCGAATGAACTATGTATCACTAATTATCTTTATATAAAGAAAGTAAAGTTTTTATTCCTCGATAACTCTACTTAATAACTCTTTTAAGAAAAAGTAAATTTAGTTAAAGTATTCTTAGAAATAATTAAACTCTTATTTAGCTTAGTAAGTTAATATTTTATAGTTTGAAACTAGTATGTAAAATTATTAGCCTTGGAAAAAGAATTGTAGTTCCTAATCTAAATAGATTTCCTTATAAATTCAAATACAATTGTTATATATTTCTTTAGAAATTCGACTAGTGTACTAATATCTTTATCTTTATCTTCTTTTGTATTTAAAATAAATTTAAACTCGTCTTTTCTATTTTTAGTAAATTTCCTTCTACTATATCTTTAACTTTAAAGTTACTAAATAAATTATCTTCTTTATTTTTCAAACAAGTTAGGAGCAGAAGCCTTTCTAGGATAATTATAAAGATGTTTATAACTTATAATAGTCATAAATTTCTTTGAAGTAATAATTAACTTCTTAATAATACTACTAAGCTTAAGGATATTAATAAGTTTATATAAAAGAGATAGTAATAAATACTTTTACAAATCAGCAAACATAGTAAAATAAAAGTAAACGAAAAGGTTTAATTAAAATACCTAGACTTTATACTATTACTTGATACTTACCCTAATATGTAGATAAGCCTTCTTAGTATTAGTAATCTTTTTTAGATCTTAAAAAAGATATTCTTAAATAACGTTACTAAGGATAATATATAGATTAATAGTAAGAAATAGCAAAAGAAAACAACAGCTATTAACTTGTCTAAAAAGAATAAAGAAAAACACTAAATACTAAATGAAATAAGTTTCTCGAAAAGAATAAAAAAGAATTTCTTAAATATTAGACTTATTACTATTAGTAATTAAATAAAGATAAAAGAAATTTAATATAAATTGAAATTCTGATTTTCTATTAGTTTCTAAATTAGAATTAAGAAGTATCCGTTGAAGTTTAGAAGTAAAATAAATAAACACTAGTATAAAGTTGTTTAATGGATACGTTAGATCGAGATATACTAAGAAATCAATAGTAATATTATAAGTATTCTTGATATTATAGTTTCTTTCGTAACTTTAATAGAAAAATCTATAGTCTTACTAGCTTTTTTCTTAATAGACTTAAGAGGTTTATCTGATACTCAAAATATTAGTAGTAACTAAGATAAATTATTATACTTAAAATCATTATATAAAATCTATATTAATAAGATATACTACTTATGAATATGAGAGAGAAGCTATTGAAAATATTACTATAAGTAAGATGAAGGAAATTAGTAGGTAAAAGGATAATAAACGATATATTCATAATATATAAAAGATCAGATAGCTATTAAAAGAGGTAAGGGTATCTATAGTAGCTCTACTACTAGGAAGGTATATAAGAATAAGTATAGTACTAAATCTACTATATAGCTATACTAGCTTATATAAAACCTTACTACTCTATTTATATATATTCAAGTGCTCCATTCTAGTTTGAATAAAATATACCTTTCAATAACTTATATTCAAACTATGTACTATATTACATATTTATTATATAGTAATAAGGCATAATAGGCTTTACTATTTCTATTTCTCCTATTATATATATATATATATATATAACTAAAATAGAAAGGCTATTATAGATAAGATCTTAGAACTATTATATATTACTAAAATAATATCAATAGTATATTTAGTATATATATAATAAACGTTTCCTATTATCTCCTATATAATATAAACCTAGATAATTATATTTAGAAACAGGATAGAGCTTTCTATAAAATATTAATATATACTCAAAATAGGTAATATGAATATAAAGCTACTTATGCTAATAGTATTATTAATTAATTTATCTATTATTCAAAGAGATATTTCTCGAATTACTATAAAGACTTTATGATAGTAAATCTTATATTTTCAATAGAATAAAGTATAGCACTATTAAACTTTACTAATACTATTATATATCTTTCTTAATTTTACTTAATTCATTTATTCTATAGCTTTTACTTCTAATTTGAATTTTTTCAATTGAAATACTATTCTTATATTAGTAGTAATTAAATCAGAGGAATTCTAATAACAGTTAATCTAATATACTCTAAAAGCTTTCTATATTACTTTTACTAATATATTTAGTAAAAGATAAGTAGTATTAAAGACTATAATAATATTAATAATATAGAATATAGAATAGCTATTAAGAAAGATAATATTAATAACAACCTGAAGGTTAAACTCTCTATTATTTTAAGTAGTAAAATAGAAATACGAAAAGTAGTATTATATATCTAATACCAGTAGTAATACTTCTGAAGAGGTTTAAAAGTATAGTATTCAACTAGATATTTTATCTTAGTAAGGATATTATAGAAGTATACTATAATTAAGTATTTAAAGTAATAATAAAGCTTTTTTATTTCTAATTCTGTAAAACATATAGAAAAAGATATTTTCTTCTTATCTAGGAATATCTATAGACATCTTTATTTTTAAATAATAAGTGTAATTCTTTTATTTTAGTAAAGCTACTTATATATATTATTAAATATGATATTCAGGTAATTTATATTTATAAAACCGAATACAAAAAGAGTGTTATATAGTACTATATAAAATATAATAATACTAAGTAGTATAGGAATATTAACTATTTTAAGTATTGAGATAAGAGCAATACTACTAAAATAGATTATTACTAATTTACCTTTGAGAGATAAAAGAATAGTAAAAGAATTAACTATTTACTCCAAAGTAGTAAATTACAAATACCTGGTAGTGAAGAAACTAGTAATATTTAAATTAAGTAAAATCCCTAAAATAATAATAGGTATATAATAGCTTTTAACTCTAAAAATACACACTAAGACTATAGCTATACTCTTAATAATATAATTACTAGAAATAGCGTTTTAGTAAAAATATATAATACTACTTAATCTTGGAAAATTCCAATAGTTTAACTTCTATTTAAAGTACTAAGCTATTCACTAAAGAATAATATTAAAGTTATCTCAGGAATAGTAATAGGAATATAATCTTGAGATTCTATTATATCTAATATTAGCTAATAAGGTTTTTATATTTATTATCTTTTAGGTATATCTTAAAATTATTATTAGAACTATTAGTATCTTTATATTGAGTAAGGCAAACCTAATATGCTACTATAGAATATACTTTTAAATTATTAATAGACCTATATTTATTATATAAAGTATACTACTTTTTAACGTTATATCTCATAAGCTGATAATCCAATTCACTATATATATAACATTTCTTATTATTATAAGTATATATAGAAGCTAAGAATAAAAAATATCTATCCTAAAGTAACTAAGATTAGCTAAGGTATAATTATAACTTCAAGTATTATTGTAAAGGATATTATATATATAGTTAGTCTAAATTTATTCTTTAAATATTATATGAATATTATTTCTATTATTCTAAACGTCTTATAGTTTCTAGAATATTATAATATTATTTATAATAAAATATAACTAATTATACAAACTCTAAGAAATTATCATAGATCTATAACGTACTAACTAATACTCTAATATACTATAATATATACTTATAAACTAGTTATATAAAACTTAATTAGTATACTAATTAGATTTAAATATCTTCTAGAAACATATGAGTTTTACGATAAATACTTTAAATACTTTCTTTTGTATTCTAAATAGAGCTTTAAGTTATTATACTTCTAAAATAGTATTTTACTAATGAGAGAAGTAAATCTAATAGACTTTATTTCTTTTAAAATATTCCTAAATATACATAGCTATATTATTAAACTATAAGGTTTAGCTAAAGTATATAGAATATTTAGAATAAGAATTAAAGGCTTAATTTCTTAGTATAGTAGAAAAGGCTCCTATTTATATATAACATAAAATACTAAATTAAAAGTAATAATTATAAAATATAAAGACTTAAACTTTAAGAATATTATAAACGTTCATATTGTATTCAAAGTTTACAATATATTCAATAATCAATTTTTCAAGTAAGGTAACTAAAAAGATATATAAGAGATATTCAAGCTACTAGGAAGACTACTAATTACGATTATCTTAACATATCTCTTACTACTAAAAAGTTTTTATATTATATAGTTTAGGTTTTATTAATAGTAATAGATGTTACATATCCTATATAAATAGCTGCAGGAATTAAGTATTTTACGTGAAGTCTTTAGATTTTAAATACATAGTAGCTATAGATATTACCTCTTTAACCTTAAGTTTAATAGTATTGAAAAATAATTCTAATTTTTTATTTACTCCTGAGAAGTTACTAACTTATTTAGAATTATTTTTAACATTAATCTTAAAGCTTAAAATCTGTTTCTTTATATCTTTAAACTCTATAGAAATCTAATAGTTAAGAACTTCCTATTAAGAGAATTAGTATAAAACTATATAGATCTTCCTTTTTTTACGTTAATTTTTACTTTATAGTCAGTTAGATATTATTAAGAATAGTAAATTGTATAGTCATCACTAAGTCACTATACTATTATAAATTATAAGTTAAAGTCTACTTAGAAATACGTAAAAGATATTTAACTATAGAGTCTTATATAGTTATATTAATAAATATAAAATACTATATAAGGAATAATAGCTTTAGAGTCTATTTCTATAAGAGTGTTATCATTAACTTTGAAGAACCCTTAAAGAAATCTATATCAATATGTAGGTTAAACGTCTCTAGAACTATATCATTACTATTTAGTGTTATTTAAATCATTATTATTATGAAGCTTAATTTGGATATTTTATTAAACAAAGGGGAAAGAAGTCAAAGGTTTCTAAAAGGGAAAATGCTTTTTTAAGATATTATATAAATCTCTTCAACATAAGAAATATAGAATATTATATTCTCATATACTATAAAAGTCTAGTAATACTCTAAAAAAATGATTATATTTACTAAATACGTTTTATATATTAGTAAAGAAAAGTATATAGTTAACTCTCTTAATATTATCGTATATAAAACTTTTAGTCAGGTTATATTAAAGATATTCAATTAACTCTTCAAGAATAGCTTTAATATAAAAGCTAATATATAATTTGGAGATTTCTAGTAAAAGATCAAAGTAAAGAAAATCTAAAATACCTAAGTTAATATTTATAATCTTCTACTTTATATAGACTTTCAATATAAAGTTTATAATCACTTTTACTAGTATAATAGTTTTACTAAACTATAATATCATAGTAACAGAAGAATTAACTACTAATTAGTATTAGCCTATCTAATAAAGGTAATTATATATTATATATAGTCTTATTATATATATAAGTATAACAATATTCTAGTATTTACTATTATTATTTTTATTATATTATATATTTATAGGAGTGGCTAATAGCTCGCTCTCTACTATAACTATTAGTAGATATATTGCCCCCTGAAATATAACTTTAGCCCTCCTACTCCCTTACTAACTATCATAGCTAGCCCTTAGTCAATCCGGGGCTAAACTCCTTATAGTTATAATAGCTAGTATACCTACCCTATATTAGTCTTTTTAATAATAAATAACTAATAACTCATTCCATAATAATCTTATACCTTTATGATTTTAAATCCTTTTATCCTTACACTTTTAGATTTTTATAACTATATATAATTTAAATATCTTAAGATATTTAATTATTACTAAGTATAAGTGGTTTATTTAAATATTTATCATAATCTTAATATCCGCAACTTTTATATTCCCTACACTAAATTATACTTACCCCTAAAATAAAGCTTTATACTACTAATACGAAAATTCTCTACTGTTAATATAAACTAACTTACAATCTCTATATAAGTATAATAAAACTTAGCCTACTCTTATTAGTAAATCATCTTAAAAAATTAATTAGGTATAACTAATATGTAAATAATACTTATATAAATATAAATATTTCTAGTATAGCTAGATAACTTTTAAAATTTCTATACTTATATTATTAAAATACTTTAAAATATCTCGTAGCTAGTATTATAATAAAGTATTAAGATTAAAGTATTATCTAATTAATATTTAGTATCCGATATTAATAGCTTAGTATAGTAATTTATAAAATACTTAGATAATTACCTTTTAAATATCAATAAACTACTTATCAATCATAACATTCAGACTAATTCCATTAAAACCTAATCTAATATACTAATAGTTTTAATTATAATAATTATACCTAGATATCTCTATATATATCTTATAACTATCTTTTTATAAACAGCTATATAGATTTCGAGGAAACTTTAGTTTTATGATACTAATTATAGAAAAGTAATAGATTATAGAATACTTAGTTCTTATATCTCAAAATAGGTATTCTGTTTTATTCTATCTTTAAAAAATTCAAAAAAGTTCTTAACCTTATAACCTTAGTAGTTACTTTTAACTATATATATTAAGCTTTAACTAGTCTTGATAAAGCTCTCCCTAATTATTATAGGTATTCTGTTTTATTCTATCTTTAAAAAATTCAAAAAAGTTCTTAACCTTATAACCTTAGTAGTTATTTTTAGCTATATATATTAAGTCTTAGTTTAAAGAAAACTCTTCTTATATAAACTATTACTACGAGGGTTTCTACTACTATAAAGTTAAATATTAGAACTAGAAGTATAATTATTTATAATAATTAGTAATTCTATTACTATTTGAACTAGTTATAAACTAGTATTAGTATGAATACTATTATTAAATCAAGTTTATAGTTAAATCTATTTATAGAGTAGAAAGCTTAGATACTATTCTAAGTATAGAATAAAGATAACTCAATATTATATAACTATATATCGTTATATAAAACTCTAGATCTATAAGATAGTAATTATTGACTAATTACTATAATACTAAAGTATAGCTGGTAATAGGTATTATTAGTAAGATAAAGGAAGGATATAGTTATATAAACTATATACGCGTAGAAGTATATAGCTACGTATACTATATACATATAGAAGTATATAGTCCAAGCGCGGTAGTATATACTATACAATATAGTATTACGAATAGATATATTAGAATTTAATATATTATTTATATATTTGTGGTTATAGTGAAGGTCTTTAATCTATTTAAAGTCACTTACCTCTCAGGAACCCTATAAAGAAAACTATACCCAGTAGTTAGCTCTTGCCTTAACTCTTGTTTTATATACTTTATAGATAATACTAGGGCTAAGAAACTCTTTAAATAGAGAAAGCCTTAAATAGTAAAATATAGTTAGTAAGTCTACTAGCTAATAAATATAGAAAGTATATCTTAAAAAGAAAATGTATTATATAAAGAAAAAGTATAGGCCTATATCTATTATAATTATTTATCATAGGATTATATTTATATAATACTAATACCAGCTAGCTAGTAATACCTATTACTAGTTAGCTATTCATAGTGACTAGTTATGAATAGCTAGTAGTAGTAAAAACTAATAGCTAGTAGTAGTTATTATATAGTTTATATAACTAGAAAGTACGTAGCTACTAGTTATACTTACCTATTACAGGATTCGAACCTATTACTCTTACCGTAAAATAGTATAGACTAGCTAGACGTTAAACTACTGTGTTAAGCGGGTATATTACTTATATATAAACTTTCTTTTCGAATCTTTCTATTCTCTTGAAATTATATTTCTTCTTTATCTATTTTACTAATATACTATAAGTTTATTATATTTCTTTCTTATTATAATCAACCTAAAACTTATAATTTATATAAGAAGATTAAAGTCTAGTTTATTATAAATTAGTATAATAATCATTAAATCATAATGTAATATTTCTTTATAAGATTAGTCTTCTGAATTATAAAAACTTCAAAATCTAATTTAGTACGAGTATTGTCCACTATATACCAGATTTTCTTATCTTTATAAATAATAGTCTAAATAGCAGCTCTAAATTTAATTACTAAAAGAATAATATAATTATCTAATTCATATTAATAATATTAATAATATGATTTAATATTCTTATAAAACTATATATATTATATATTATAACTCAATATTTTTATAAGTCTATCTATAACTTATATATAATATAAATAGTTTTATAAAAATATTAAAGTATATTTATAATAAGTATTCGATAGTAATAAGGAGAATTATTTATATAAAGCTTTATTACTTTAATAATTGATATAATATTTATATATATATTCTTAATATACTTATATAGTAGTCCTCAGAATTATTCTATTATCTAGAAAAATTAGAAAGTTTAATTTCTTCTTAATTAAGTTTATTTTTAAATATTTCCTTATTATATATACTTACTAAGTTAATTTCTATTTTACTTTCTTCTATTAAAATAATAAATATATAAGATTTCAATAGTATTTCTAAAAAGTAATTATTTGTAAAGGGCTAGGCCTAGGC
>RYZW01000944.1:0-21457 GCA_004367215.1 Colletotrichum trifolii | reverse complement strand
TTATAGAGTATAGTTACTATATTAATCCTATACTTACTATTAAGGATATAAGAAAAGTAATATTTAAGGGAGAAGTTACTACTTAGCTACTAGTTAATAGGATAAAGGATATTACGGGATTTGTTGTATGTAATTAGGGGGTAAAATCTGGTGTGTATTGTGTGTAACTAAACGTGGCCAAGTGTAACGCGTGAGGTCCTATTTCGAGCGGTTTAAGTAGGGCGAGGCCCGGTAGAGACAGTGCTGTAGCCGAGGTTCTTCCGGCGAAAACCCTACCGCTTAAGTACGTTATTCCTAATATACCCCTCTAGCTTTAAGGGCCTTACTTATAAGCTAGCCTTTTGAATAATACTATTAATATTCTATTTATATCTCATAAGAAGTACTCTAAATAACCCCGTTACCTTTATTAAACCTCTACTCCTGTAGTAAGAAGAGTAGCGTTATTTTTAGGTTGTTTAGGTACTTTTTGTTTACTAGGGGGTGCCTTAGGCGTATAGCCTCCAGTGCCCCCGATATCTTGAAGTTCTTCTTCTCATTGTAATTCTAGGCGTCTTAACTAGTCTATTATATTGATTTATATAATGAAAGTACTAAACTAGTGATTTTGGAGAGGTTTCGTGAGGCTATTAACTATAAGGTCTCCCGAGGGTATATATTCGATCTTAAAGCACTTTTACTAGGCTTCTTAATATAGTTAGTAGTTATGGATATCTATATACCTTAACTTTATATATAGTTGAACTATTTTAGCTATTATAAGGTGTATTATCTGCTAGTTATTATACTAGATTTAGATAGCTAGGCGAGGCTTATATGTTTTACTTTTACTAAACATATTTATTAAGAAATTTACTCGAAGTGTAGTAATGAGGTAGCTGGCGAAAATAGCTTCTTGAGTAGCCTGAGATAACGCTAAAAGCTCTGTTTTGGTTATTGAAGTAGTAATAGTATCTTATTTATTAGCATGTTATACTATTAGGCTTCTAAAGAGATATATAGTATATGCTTGAGAACTTTTTCGATTATTACTATTATCTACGAAACTAGTATCTATAGCGATAACGAGGTTATTAAACAGATCACTAGCTTTATAGCTAAACTCGAGGTAGAGGTTCTTTATCTTATTGAGGTATTATATTATTTGTTTAGCTTCGATATAGTAGTTGTCTAAAGGGTTTTAGTTAAAACGTAATAATCAGTTTGCTATATAGGTAATGTCTAGTCTTATTATGATAGTAGTATAATTGATAAAACTGATATCTTATTAGTAATACTTAATCTCTATGTAGGAGGTTTGATCGTGTTGTGGGAGGAGTTCGTTAGGTTTCAGAGGGGTTTCGAATTATTTAACATATTATATATACTTTATGAGGCATTTAAAGAGCTTTTCGATATATATTACTTGTGAGAGCTATAAGTATTATGCCACTTAATCTCGAATAATTTTAATACTGAGGAACTACTATAGGTCTTTATTTCCCTTGAGGTAATATTTCTTTTAGAGGTCTACTAATAATGTGAGCACTTTAGATATATCTTTTAAGGGGAAGGAGAATATGTAATTGTTAATATAGAAGAAGAAGATAATACGCTTTTTAAACTAGTAATAAAGCTCTCTTGTGGCGGGTTTAAAACTGAAGCGCTCGAAGCCTACTTCTAAGTAGTATTACTAGAGGAGGGGGGATCTCTAAAAGCTATATAGTGTTTTATTTAAGTAATAAATTTTATTTTATGTTTAATAACTTAGTAGTATTTCTATATAAATAACTTTGTTAAGTGCTATACGTATAAATATGTTAACTATGTTGTATTAGAGTAGTTTGAGATTAAAGTAGTTAGTAATTACTATAAAAGTTCGAAATAATATACTTACTAGGGTTACTATATAAGTTTTATGGTTGTTTTGTGGCTATTGATTTCTACGAATAATGAGGTAAGCTTTGATTTTTAGGAGGTACTTATACTTGTTAAGTTTATAGGTATAAATTTAGTAGTACTTTAAAATCTTCAAGTTTCTTATAAGAGCCCTACTAACCTTACTCTAGGAGTAAGATTTGATATAATTCCCGAGATAAGTTCTTTTAGCTACTACTATTACTTTAGTATATGGATAAGTAAGTACTGCTAAGTAAGATATGGGTAATAGTAATAACCTCTACTATAGGACTCCTAGAGTAGGAGTTTCTACTCCTCCGCGTTTTGAGTATTCTCTGATATCTAATTTACTTTATAGTTGAAGTTTGTTGTTAAAAGTCCTAATATCTGTATCTTAGAGTCCTTGAGAGGGTTGAATTTCTGGGATTCTTTCTAGTTAACTACTTATATAACTCTGTAGCTATAGGTAGGAATATCTTGGAGCATCTTGAAATGACTAAAGGGTGCTAGCTAAAAAAGTGGCTTTGAATGAAGACTTCTTTACTGTAATGTAATATCTTATCTATCCCTTGTATTTAATTTTCTCTAGAGATATCTGAACTCCTCGCTTCCCTATAGTTTTATCTATGTAAATAAGATTATAGAAGAATGTGGTAGGTGATTCTAGAGGGGTTATTAATGTGAACTTCGCGGTTTTAAATATTTTATAAAGCTTAGGGGTAGCTACTATGTAGATACGAGACCTCGAACTGCTATGGCTACTTCTTGTTATGTTGACTACTTTATTAAGTTTTTTGCTTAGGTTTAAATAAGTAACTAAGCTGATTTTAAGTAGCTTTATTATAGTTATTTGTTCTTATAACTATCGAGTAACTTTGTTAGAATTAAATTATTTAAAGTTATCTTATAGAGAGGCTAAATTTCTATTAAAGAAGAGTATTTTGTTAAAAGAAATATTATAGGTTATAATAACCTCGTTTTAGAATGGGTTCTATACTTGATACTAGTTAGTTAAAGTGTAGTTAACTAAAAAGCTGATAAAGGTATACTTTTTGAGGTATATTAGCTAGTTACGTTTCAATTTTATGTCTATAGTTAAAATAAAATATTTATAGCTATAGGTATGAAGGTGGGTTAAGTCTAGCCTCGCGGTATTATCCTTTTAAGTAGTTTTGTAAAGTTTCTTGTATAGTGTTTACTAGTTTAGAAAGTATATTGGTGTTTAGTTGTGAAGAAATACTATAGCTTATAGGGTTTTAGGCTAGAGATTGTGGGGTAGTTTGTTGCTATGCTTTATAGTTCTTGTGTGAGTTTTAATAATAGCTCTAATATATTTAGCGCTTCTATTTTAGCCCTAGGTATATAAAGTAGATAGCTTGAGGTATATACCTTAAAAGGTAAGGTTTGACTTTAACTTCTTATACTTAGGGACCTCGTTATTGTATTTGAAAACCTTAATGTTAATACTATACTGGTACTTAAGGAGTGATATAAAACTCTCGAATATTCCTGTGATTATGGCTTTAGTGTAGTTAATGAGATAGAAGTCCTAAGAGTAATTGGTGGCTTGGTCGGTGAATATTAAAGTGGAGGTGTAGCTGCTATAGCCCTGGTGATAGGGGTAAAAGTTGAAGGTAATGCGTTCCCCTGGGGTAGTATATAAGGTATTCTTGTATTCTATATAGTAAATTTTTTATTTAGTTTTACTGATACTATATACCTCGTATACCCCCTAAGTAGGCTAGTATCTATTACGCTTTGAATAGCTGTTAGTAATATGAATGTTTCGTGTGGTAGAGATAAAGTAGTTTAGAAGTTCTTTACTAGGATACCCTAGGTACTAGTACTAGAGCTATTTGTTATTTTTTAGGGGTTTTCAAATAGTATCTATAGTATAGTACTAGTACTAGTGATGTCTAGGAGAAGGCTTATACTATACTACTTATACGGCTGAAGTAGTTGATCTCTTGTAAGGTATGCGATATTCGAGGACTTACTAGCTATATAAAATGTTAACTACTGTGATTTTAGAGTAGTTACTCCTCTGTAGTTGAGATAGGTAATTTAGCTTAGTATCTTACTAGTAATTTCGCTTTTATAATTACTGAAAAGAGATAAGGTTTATTACTAGAGTAGTATAGAGGGTAATATTATAGAGGTATAATTTAACTTCTTTATTTTCTATAATTTAAATGAATATCTCGGTGTTTTTGTAGTTTTTAATCGGTATAGGCCTCGTATTATACTAAATATAGTCTCCCGCTAGAGTTCCTCGAAGTATTATAAAGTGTTTTATATTTTAGAAGATATAAACTAAAGCGTTTGAATTGAGGATAAAGGAGTCTTAGAGGGGGTATTATTAAAGCTTTTCTTTGTAGTACGTTTACTATACTATATTATAGCTAGTTTAGCTAGAAGGCTAGCTATATAGTTACTATTATCTGAGGCTCTGAATTTTTTTTGAAAGGTCTGAATCTAAGGCTAATAATTGCTTGATCTTCTTTTTAGTTGAAGTATTTAGTACCTAGCTCTTATAAGCTAATTAAGGGTATATATAGTAACAGCGCGCTAAAGAGTAGCTTAGGCTATACTTTAGAGGGTATAGGGGCTTATTAGAGTTCTGGAAATGTCTCTTGTTGCCTCGAGTATTTGAAGTAGTTATAGGGATTTTAGTTGAGATATTAAAAGTACTATAACCTATTTTACTATACTAGAGAGACTTAGGGAAGTATTAAATAGTTTCTATAATAGTTGAGATGACTTTGTCTAGGGGTATCGAGTCTAAATAGTTATAGATTATAAGTATATAGTTTTATATATAGGTTTTGATAGGTGAATAGGCTAGCGAAATTATAAGATTGTGAATTTATAGTGTTTTAGTAATAGATAGAGTATAGTTGATTACTTAAGTTTTGTATATAGTATCTTGTTACTTCTGAAACTATGCCTTAGTTGTTGTTTTTATAGTAAGATGCTTGAGTTTTGGGGACTAGAGTATTTTATAATATACTATAGTAGTGTTTTAGAGGTATAGATTATTTGTAATACTGAAGTGGTTATAGAGGTTTATAGCCTATACTACTATATCTTCTTCTATATAGTAGTACTAGTGCTATAGTGCTTTATTTGTATACTTGAGGATCTAACTTATTAGGTAGGCTTGATTTGAATGCTTATATTAGTAATCTCGAGCTTTCGAGGTATAGAGACTATAGAGGGCTGTATAGGCCTTTAGGTTTTTTTCTGTAAGGTTTATAATATTTTTTACTTAAACCTTTTTAGTAGTATTAGCTAGGAGTTGTTAATCTTCTTTATAGTTGATTTTTCTAGGGGTAGGAGGTTTGAGAGTAGCTGATTTAGGTGTTTTGTAGGCTTGTTAGTACTGCTTAGCTTTTGGAAAGTTGCTTAAGAGTAGTTCTTGAAGAGGTTCTAGATAGAGGTTTTGGCGTGTTACTGCTTTAGGGTTGAGGTACTCCTATAGATTGTAGGCCTTAGCCTCTGCCTGAAAGGTGTTATATTAGGTGAGCTACTAATTAGTTCTTTTGAGGATTAATATAGGGGTGTTTTTGGTAGATATCTTAATATTCAAAATATGTAGATTCGGGTAATATGTGCTTTTTGGCCTGGTAGCTTTTTAGTATTGTGAGACTCTTAATTATTATATATAATTAGGGGGTAAAATCTGGTGTGTATTGTGTGTAACTAAATGTGGCTAAGTGTAATGCGTGAGGTCCTATTTCGAGTAGTTTAAGTGGGGCGAGGCCCGGTGGAGATGGCGCCGCGGCCGAGGTTCTTCCGGCGAAAACCCTGCCGCTCGAGCGTGTTATTCCTGATAGGATTTATCTAAGCTAAGATTATAGTAGCCTAGTAGCGAAATAAAGCTTTAGTGAATAGGTGCTAGTTCCCCGCGGATAAGTATTAAGTAAGTAATAAAGTATAGTTAAATATCTCGAATTATAAATTACTATGGCTAAGTAAGAAACTAGATTAGTTATACTATAAATATAAGGTTATAAGGGTTATTATATTATATATTATTAAGTTAAATATACTAGGGATAGTTTACTTTAAGTTTCATATCAATCTACTCTAGAAAACAGCTAGTAACCTTTTACCTAACTAAGAAGTTATAGACCTATAACTACTACTTATAGTTAATAATAATAGTAAAGTAGAATAGGAAGTTAAGGATATACTAGTAGTAAGGTAGTACTAGGTAGGTAGAAAGTAGTAATAGTAGGCTTTTGTTAAATAGAAGGGATTCGTGGATACTATATAGGAAGTAGTGGATATAATATAGGAGATAGAAGTATTAGATTGGTATGAGGTGTATTTTAGGCTAATTAATAACTATAATAGAAACCCTAATAAGGTAGCCCTAGTATGCCGCTAGTAGGGAGGGGGGTAATATTATAGGTTATACCTAGCTGGTTAACTCCGGCTCTGCCTGAGTCCCGATAACTATGCCTAAGAAGTTAGGTACTAGTGGGCTACTAGTAGGCCCCTAGTGCTACCTTTAAGTAGACTTTTCACGCCTTTCGCAAGAACCTCTCTTTTACTCTTTAGTTCTAAATAAATAGTATTTATACTTTTTATAGCTAAATTATAGCTTAGGCCTAGCTTTTTGTAATTATATTATATTATAGATATAAAAATAATAATTTTAAGATAGTATTTTATTAGCTAGGGATATTTTCTAGTCTAGTAGAATTTATATACTTTTAGTAAGAATTACTTTTATGTTTTTTCTATATAATTTTAGTAATTTGAGAATAATTATAATTATTTTTTTATTTATTTATATTATTATTTAAGTATAAGGCTGAATACTTTTCTTTAGTAGAAGAGATATTCGCTTCTAGGTACTATTAAAAATAGTTATAAATATGTATGATTTCTTCTAAGTAATATTACCCTACGGGCTATGCTAATGTAGTAATAGTTCTTCTATGAATATAAGGGGGTTTCCCCTGGTTGGGTGGGCTTAGTCATCCTTGTCCTCCACAAGTCTCCTGTCCAAAACGCTGTTTGTCGATTCCGGTACCGCTGACACTACCTACCTTGCCCGTACGAAGGTACCTAAGGTAGGTACCTTACTACATATTCATAGTACCTGACCCAAAGCTTCAACTCGCGAATGTGACAAGAGGTAGCTCAGGACATAAAGCGCCTCAGCAGGAATACTTGTTCTGTGTATCCGTACATCCTGTCGTTTTCTTCTTGTCGCGAAAGCGAAGTATTTCGTGCGACAAGTGCAGTAGGTGCAGGTATGGATAGGGTAGGAGCATTTCAATTTCAACCTTACTAACTTAACCTACCTGAGGTACAAAGAGACACACCTAAGAGGGCTCCACAGCCAGCAGCTTGGTCCATTTCGCCAGTTGGCAAGCTCGTCACCTTCGCCCCCGTATCACACCAAGAAATCGTCAATGAGTTATCAATGAGTTGTCGCCGACAACCAGTCGTTACGCGCTGCGGAATCGCGCCAAGCCCACGACAGCGGATTCCTTGTCAACTCAATTACTTTGATGACCTTCATCTCGGCTCGGACCACATGCTCTCAAAAGGAAGGGAAACCCAAGTGAAAACGATACAACACCTTCCTGTCTGCATACATGGCAGTTCTCCTTGTCCTTGTTCTTGTTGTTGTTGTTATTGTTGTTTCTCATCATTCTTCATTGGTAATTTTTCTTTCTGCGCATCGCCGACGTGTCGAAGAGCTTACTATACGTAGGTACTCTCACGCATACGGTTACTTATTACCTACCTTCAGTAGTACCGATACCCAGGCATGGCCATTCCGCCTTGCCTAGGTAGGTAGCCAAAGCACACCCTCGACTCCATATTAACAGATACGCGATTCCTCCATCACGATAACAATCGTACTGGGTCTCTACTCCGTACCCGGGTTACATTTATTTCTATCCTGGCGCCGCGACCCAATCGCCCAACGCCAGTGAACCTCCTAAACATGGGCTCGCTCGGTGAACACGAATAACCGCCTCTCGCCTCATATGACCTACCCACCTACCTACGTACGGATAGCGTAGGTCCTAGTCGCGCGAGCCATCGACGCGGTGACACATCCACGCTCTGAACATAACAGCATTTTTAAAATAAAAAATCGTTACGACTCGCATCCGACATCAGCTGCCGATTCTTGCCAGAACATTCGTCTCACCTCCTTGCTGGGCGAAAGGCAGGGGAGGGGGAAAGGACATTCCATCCCAGCATGCTGTTCGTTGCGACGTTCCCTCCACCGCGATGACTAGCCATGGTATGGCAGACACTGCCCGAGCCCAGCTCGACCCCGACGCCATGGCAGAATTCGCCCAAACACCCAGTCCACGCACCAACGACGCCTCCACGCTTCGCTGCTGCTGCGGCCGGAATGACTGTGCTTTTTTGAAGCATAGCTGCAATGTCTTGGACACGGTTGAAAAGGATGTCCATACAGCCGCCAAGCTCGGCAAGGTGTGTTAATTTTGCTTTCCTTCCTCCGCCCATCCCGCGATAGGCGGAGCATTCCAGTCACGCCGCTTCGTCTCCTCAGGACTGGCTTCGCACAACACCTGGATTGCTGCATTCCGAGACCTCATCCCCTGTGATCCAATGGGGTGCTGCGCTCCCTTCATTTCGCGAACTCTGCCCTGCAGCTTTCCCCCGAACCCGCGACTTTCCCCGCTCCAACCATGAGGTCTCCTGCCGCCGTCGTTGTCGACATGCCGCTGACCTTCTCTCTCCAGGCTCTTCTTGCCCGCCATGAGGCGTACATGGCCGACGCCGAGAGAGACCGTCTTGATCTGATTAGTCGTATTGAGCAGCTGGAACATGACAAGCTGGAGCTACAGGCTGAGAATTCAAGGACCGTCGAGGAAAATCGCAACCTGTTGGACCAGCTCGAGATGCTTAACACCACGGTACAGGACTCCGACGTCCGCATCCAAACCCTCGAGGCTTCGTTGCTGTCGTCGCAGCAAGCTGTTCGGCGCCTCGAAAGTGCCGCCGCCCGGGCCGCCGAGATGGAACGACACATTGCGCTTCTCGAGCAGGAGCAGCTGCGGTTACAAAACACGCTTGTCACTACTGAGTCGGAGGCGCGCACGGCAATGCATCGGTGGCGGAAAGCTGAGAAGGGCATCTCTGATCTCCAGGAGCAGCTCGAACGCATGGAACAGGAGGCACTGGAGGAACGCGAACGCCACGCCGAAGTACTCGGCCGCGTGGAGCGCCAACGCGAAATGGAGAAGGAGCTGTGTGCAGCTGCTGAACGTCTCAAGGGAGCGGCGGCGGCCAGGTCGATCACAGCCGGCAAGCCTCCGACCAACGTGGTGTCACATTTTGTTCGCGACCTGCTTCAAGACAACGCCAACCTTCAGCTAGGCATGGCAGAGCTGCGGGAGATGCTCGTCAACTCCAACGACGAGATCCAGGCTCTGCGGGACCAGCTGGTGTACCATCAGCCTGTTAACGCAGAAGACACTAATCCGACGTCCACATTGCGAGCGGAGCTTGGCCCTGATGTGACCGAACTCACGCAGCACATCTCGCAAGAGTTGCACATCCACCACCACTATCACGTGGCGGAGAAATCAAAACCGAAGAAGAAGCGCCACAGTGTCCATCCCACCATCTTCTCTCCCCCCACCGTCTCCCGCGCTTCCACGCCCCCACCGGCCGTATGGCGCTATCCTCCTGCGACGCCCGTCACACCCGTCACTCACTCTCACAAGAATTCGGCCTCGACTGCCTCGATGGGCCCATCTAACAGGTGGTCTGTCTTCTCGGAGCACCCGTCAGAGTTTGCCCCGTCTTCAGTTCCCAGCTCCCCGCAGTCTAATCCTCGCTTCTCCATGTTCGACAAGGCCACTCTTGATACTGACATCCCATCATCGCCGACGACTAGTCTGGAGCCCACCTCACCCACCTGGAAGCTGACCCAGACCAAACACCCCTTCGAGACTTCGTCTCGCCTTTTTACGGCGCCCGACAAGCTCCTGAGTGTGGTCTCTCCTGCAGCCTTGGCAGCTCCCGCCCTGCACGTAAGCCAGCCCATCTCGACGACAATCGAAGAGGAGGGGGAGGATGGCGGTACTGAAGACGTTGGGGACTTGGTAACGTCGAATGCGGGTACCAGCGAGACGGTGTTGGGTTCGACTACGGACAGTGGCGCCTACAAGGACGATGTGCCGAGACGGTACTTGCACCGCGCCGTCTCTCACGAGTCCATCATATCCCTTTCGGGAGGCTTAGATATCCACACCTTAAAGGCCCGGCCCAGCCAGCTCACGTTTCGTCCATTGGGCGGGGCGGACGCCGTGTTCACGGGAGTGACAGCAAGGTCCACCATATCGCGCGGCAGCGACAAGCGAAGCGATGTATTGCTCCGCGACAGCCTGGCTGGGCAGTCCATGTCGCGGCTGTCTCCAACACCCGGCCGTAGTTCATCGCCATCAAGCGCTGCTTCCCAACGCTCACAGTCATCTGGTGGACTGGGAAGATGGGTGACGTGGCGTCCCTGGAGCGGTGGAAGCTCTCCGTCCCGAACGACGACTCCGATAACACCATCCAGACGCAACAAGGAAGACACGGACGTACACAGGGCACCGGGCATCAACCAGCCGGGTGCAATCCCCGGCTTCCAAGAGTACTTGGCGGTACACCAACGACGCGTGGTTCCGAGCAAGGTCTCACCCGATCTCGTAGACATGGACGCTTTGCGTGAAGGGCTAGGGGGATAATTTCACGAGACAAGACGTCAGAGCCCGTGCCAAGAAAAAGTTGATGGCGCTGGGGTGGAGGTGCTATTGATCCAGTTGGGCAGTAGGGCGCGAAACCTAATTTTGTATACTTGCTTTCCTTTGTCCTACGGGCTCATCCGGCAGCGTTGGTTATATCCTGGGCGTTGTCGTTGAAGGGATTTTGGAGATACCCCTATGTTGTAGCTTTCGGCCTCATAATTTCTTTCATGACAATAACTTGATACACCGAGCCCGCACGCGTGCGTGAAGCTTTTCCGAGCATAGCGAGCTCACCGGCCCAGCTTGAGAGCGACACGCAAGATGCCTAGAACATCAGATAAACGCAGCATGTGGGCTTGTTTGGCATCTTGAGTTTGTGGTTGGATCAACAGTCTGTCTCCTACGCCAGCCATCTTTATATTATTTCCCCACGCTCAATAGGTAAGTGGTGTAGCCTTGACTTCATCATAAATTAGGGAATGCTCTACAATGACATGAGCGACGCAACCAACGACACGCAGGGACGGGAGTTAGGCTACAGGGAGCCAATCAAGGGACGCCAGGGCCAGATGGTGAATGAATGCCGTGAAACCCCACGCCAACTGCAAAGTCGCACTCTGCCCGGCCGACCTCGGTCATGGTCCTCGCGTCTAGGCAGAGTAGGTAGCTCGTCTGCGCAACGCCATCGAGGACAACGCTTAGGATGACGCCGTCGTCCTCGGCTGTTGTCTCGCCGCCGCCGCCGCCGCCGGCAGGCCGGGGCACGAAAATTGGCTCGCCGGGAGTGTGTGCCTGTGGGCACTGCCACATGAGAGCCTCCCGTGTGTCGGCGTCGGTCTTGACGATGGTGTCGAGGAGTGTGCTGAGACCACGATCGGAGAGGCTGTAGACGTAGCGATGTCGTCTGGTGTGGTAGGCCGGGTTGATGCTCGGCAGCTCGCCGGCATGCGGCGCGGGGATCGAAAAAAGCAGTTCGGGCTTGGAGGAGACCACTGGCACTGGCGTACGCGTCGTGCTTGCTGCATAATTGCTCGGGATCTCGAACCTGTACCTCCGCAAGCTCGCGTACGCATTCTTGACGCGGTCGGCCCCTTTCCAGAATTTGTTGGCCGCGTCGTTTCTGTTTAGAAGCACATCGTAATATAAGTTTTGTAAAATGTGCAGATTCTGGTAGGCAGCAACCTCGCAATAAACGTTGACGACATGGCCGTCTTCTGAAACCTCTTCAAACGCGTTTGTCGAGTGGAAGAAGAAACAAGCCGGTGTTTCGAAGGAAACTACGACCCCCTTGTCGCTAAGACGATCTACAAAGTACCAACGGCAAGTTTTGGCGTCGTCGAATGGCTCGATGGCATCGAGAATGTTCCGTTCCCAAGGGACTTTGAGGCCGTTGAGCCCGAGATGGGTGACGGGAATACAAAGGACGACGAAGCTTTTTGTGAGAAAGAAGCTGTGAATGTAGGCTGGTTTAGCCTCGACTTCGGAAATGGACGCCAGTATATCTGTTTTACCGGTCGCAGCGCTGACACGAAAGAGACGATATGTGGCCAGCCTTCCGAAGGCGAGGTTGAAGTTGAACATGTCACCCGTCTCGGGGTCGCGCTGGGGATGCGCGCAGGACAGGGGCCCTGTCAGATCCGGGTGGAGCTTGTTTTGTCGAGCGGTGCCTATTGGTTCTAGAGTGTCCGGGTCGATCTCGAGAAGCGGATTGGCGTCGGTGGACAGCCAGACACTGCGCGGTCCACCGCGGTGTCCCGGTGCGGGCACCGTTGCCGAACCATTTGTGGGGACAACCGGGGTGAGGCCGGGGACGTTGGCGTTCACGGCGACGCAAATGTTGGGGGTTGTCTCCCGCGAGAAGACACTCATGATCTTTCCAAATATTCCGATACAAGGATCTCGCCTCTGGCCAAAGGTGAAACGGCTTTCGGGACCCGCCGTACGAATGGCGTCAACAAGCTCGTCGCTTTGCCGTCTAGAGGTGTAGACGACGCGAGCTGCTCCGCCAGACGCGGACGCGGACCGAGGAGTGGACGCAAATTCGGCGCAAGAAGCTGACTGGGGAGCGACAATGTCGAATTTGTGCGTATGGGCGAGGCCGTCGAACCAATGCGAGATGTAGTAGGTTCCCTGAGGTGTGTCTTCTATCTTGCAACTTCCGGGACCTGTGCGGAAGAGCACACCAGCAGCCCAGGCAGGAATCTCGCCCTTGATGATTAGATCAATGGGACCGCGCTCCTCCGTCAGCCCGTCAAACTATACCACGGTCAGCGATGAGACGCGTGTGCAAACCTTGACACGAGCACACTCACCCCAGCCTCGTTGGGCCATTCATCATATGCGGCACGACAGCGATTATGCTCGAATGCCTGCAAGTCCGATGCTTCATCCTTGGCGGTGCGCAAAATGGTTGTCGCCGGGAGCCTCGCGGACGCTCCGGCTGTCATGTTGCCTCAACGAAGGGCGATATGGCGGTCAGAGCTGGTCCAAATAGGCGTGAGTAATGAGCCGAGGAATGTTCAAAGACCAAGGCGCCAGGTTGGAGCGGCCTGTTTCCGGCACCAACTGTGCCGTGTATGGTAAACGGATGTACGGGGTCTCAAAGCCTGGCAGTCTGTCAACCTCGAAGAACAGTCGCGAGCTGAGGAGAAGATCAGAGTCTCCGGATGAGTTGGTAATCAGTTAGGACACCAGGAGCGGGAGCGGAGGCTGGCTTCGAATGCGACGGGTTGCAACACACCTGAGCGGAGCGTTTTGCAGCGCCTTGCCCTCTGCACCTACGTGTCCCAGTGCAAAACACGCGCATAAAAGGCGATGGTGAAGGCAGAGACGTCCGAGTGCCGATGCGGGTGGAAGTGGTCGGCATGGGAACACAGCCAGATGGTTGCCAGACAAGGTAATGGACGTATCAACGGGCAGTCGGAAAGAAAGGCAGTGCGAGTGTGGGTGAACGAGTGTTCGTGGTCCGCAAGATCCGAAAGGACGAGAACTAGAAGCGCCTGCCGGAGGCTGCTACGGCCGTAGCGTTGGAAGTGTGCCCAGATTTAGACGAGGATGTAGAAGCAATTGTGACTGATCACGGGTACGGCTGCCGTTGCCGTTGCCGTTGCCGAATGAGGCGCAAGAGATGAACAATAAATACCTTAGGTAATTGGCATGGTGTAGAAACGCAACTTGCAAGCCAAATGAGAGGTGAGGGTGAGGCAGATGGCCAGCAGGACGAGGACGGGAATTACTGGATATGCGTGTAACAGCTCATGTTGTCGTGCCTCGGATTGCCACCCCGTCTCATGTCGCACATCAAGAGGGACCCGCCATTGAGAGCTGGAGTACACTGTACCCGTTATGAGTGGGATCCCATCCATCTGGCACAATACATGGACCACAATCATCACGCCGTCATTATAGAAACATTGTTTGCTGAGTATGGCTGCCCAGATGATTAGCATCCCGTCGTCATTGATTATTAATTTAACAGGGTTGTCTTCTTGGGTCCATGCCTGCCTGGTACGAGGACTCGGCGCTTTGACAGGTAAGTACGGCCTGCTGGCAACTGCTTCGGTACAAGTCAGTTATTCCATGGGGAAGCAGCCAATCCCCGGTCAATCCTATGCACCGCCTGCCTTGGGCGACCTTCCTTGCTACCTTAATTGGCAGGTGACTGAAGGTACGCAAGGATGGCACTTTTGATATCTTCAAGTCCAGTCCTCATACTATTCACCTACTGCAGACCTACTCGGTGGCTACCTTATGGTATCCACACGTCGTCGAAAAAACAACTGTCTCGCAATTGCAAACTGGCCAACTCTGTGACAAATACAAACTCGGCAACCTTCTTACTCCTCGGGCGTCCTGAATGAACCTCGAGGCTAATCAGCGGCCGCTTCACAGGACAAGATGATGAAATCAACCAAAAACCACCGCAGCAAGACCCTCCCTCCACCGCGAATTATGTGTAGCGGTTCAGCAAAGACAGCAAGCCCGTCCGCAAGTGCCAACCAGAGCGGCCGTCCGGGTTGATGGAAAACCCCACGGCCGCTTCAACCATTCGATAAGTCAGTGCCGATGGCTCGGCTCGGCACTTGGGGCATCTGGGCCTCTGCTCCGCCATGTTCGACTCCGTTACCCAGCCGCGGAACAAGCAGCTCCGACCAACGACGTGCTTGCATACGTCGATGCGCACCGCCGGCTCTCCGTGGTCCGCCACGTCGACTCCTGCCGGTCCACCTCCCCTGAATCCACGCCACTCGGCCACCACTTGCCAATCCCACTTGATGTCTCGGAGCTGGTTTGACACGTCCGACTGGGTGCTGCTCAGCTCCGAGGCCGCTGCCGCCCGTAACCACGGTGGTTCCGCCTGCTGGCCATGGCCTCCACCCTGACCCGGGCCAGTTGCGCGTTCGCCCAAACGCGGCGTCACTGGCGCCGACGCCATCGACGGCGACTCCCAGAAATCGACGAGGCAGATCATGCACCGGCTTTCGTCATCGCCGCCGCCGCCGCTTCCTCCTCCTCCTCCTCCTCCTCCTCCTGCTCCTCCTCCTCCTCCCCCTGTCGACGATGGCAGCTTTGCTGCGTCTACCAGCGTCGTCGCGCAATCGAAAAGCAGCCGCTTCGCCCGGTAGCTTCGCATCTCCTCCGCCCACGTTTTGCGCTTGCCGTCGAAGTAGTTGCGTGTGTCAACCGTGGCCCGGTGCAGCGCCTCTTTGGGGCTTTGCTCCGCTGGAAACCGGGACACGGCCTGCCCTAGTTGATCGAGTTGCACAATCTTGGAAGTCGGCCGCCAGCTCGGTTCCTGGATCATGCTTGCGAGTACTTCCACGACGCGACAAAATCTAAAGTTGGAGATGCCCGTGTCGTACATCATGATTTCGCCCATGAGCTCCACGGCGCACTTGCGGTTCAGCGCTTCCTCTTCCATGAGGACGCAGGGCTCTTTGCAGTGTATGTACTGCGCCGACGCCCTCCTCAGCATGTCTTGCGCCGTCAACCAGGCGCCCTTGACAATTCGGCTCATCTCGTTGCGCCTCTTGTCAATGGAATGCTTCGAAAAGAAGGGCTGCCGCGCAACGCCCCCCCTGAAGTAGCGGTTTCCCGTTCGGCATGCCGTGGCGAGGTCGCGGTGAATTCCCGCAAACACTTGTCTGGCGTGTTCCGAATGCACCACCGCCGTTGACCAAAAGTGTGATGCGACGCGATTGGTGTAGCTTCGTCGCACCGACGTCGCTGGATTGTAGAGAAAAGAGAGCGTTCCGTTGGCCTCGCATTTGCAGTGCGAAGGACGATGGCCGTGCTCCTTGCATCGACGCTCGTAGTACAGAGCCGGGTACAGCTGCGTCAGCTCTCGTACCAAGTTATTGGTGTCGTGAAACCCCCAGACCCAGAGCAGCATGACCTCGGCGAAGCTGGCAACGTACGCGTTGACCCATGCCTCGTCTTCCGACGCCTCTCTCTCCCAGATGTCGCGCTTGGGTTTCTCACGAGGCACTTCCGGTGGCTCACCCGAGCAAGTGGGGCACATGAAGCTGTAGTGGCTGGTGCGGCGCTCCCACTGCGCGTCTGGACACGGCGACGTGTGCGCACACAGAATGTTGCTCTTCAGGCGGTGCCTTTTTGGCGGGCCCTCTCTCGACGGGCACTCAAAGGTTTGCACGTGGCGGATGCACATGGTGACGGGCAAGCTTCGACGAACGTCTTATCAAATAAAGTGATGGCATCCTTGGGGGTTGATGGACGAGCGACACCTGCTCTAATATTCGTCCAGGAAGTCGCCAGGAACAGCCATCCGTATGCAGACTCCCCAGTGGACATTGGCTCAAAGATGGCGACGACCAATCCTCGTCTCTTTGTCCTTTTCTCCAAGTTGTATCGAGAACAAGGCCGAAGTGAGGCATTCAGGACCACAGGGGGGGTTTCTTCTGTTTAAAACCAAGCTCACAGGGACCGCAACCAACAGAAACAATCAAAAGACCTTGGTCTTCAAGGTCTTTTGTACAACTGAATGCATCCGACAATGCGTTTCGTTCTGTCGACTGTTTCTGGTGCCGTGCAGGCCTCTTTCCTTCCCTTTTTTCTCTCTTTTCTTCTTTCTTTCTGATTTTCTTTTAAGTAGTGGTCACGTAGAATAAAGAAGCTACTGCCAACATGTATTCCCTACGCCGCTAGGGATGGTTGTGTCCTCGCAATCATTGACAAGTGGGTTGGGTTGGAAATAAACGTACCATCAGGTTTGCTGTATCCAGACCTTGTTGCCATAAGATTATCTATCCTCCAGAACCCCCCCCCCAATCCAAAAGCTGGCCTTTGGTTTCAGAGTGTATTCCAGGTTCAAAGCAACACCTCATTGCAGCGTACAGACAGATGAAAGAGCAGCGTGGGACCAACATGGTGTCACTAGGGATCCTTGAACAGAACTCTTTCGTGTTGGGAAAGAGTGGGGAAGAGAATGAAACTCGATGTGGTGTCATTGGATGTTATTCTATCTACCAAGGGCGCGCATACTGGCGGTGACCGCTTCGCCACTGAGCCTCGCCATGAAGTGGCCGCAAGCCTCAGTAGCGAGCCTTTGCACAGTCGTACAACGGATGCAGTGGCGGAACCTGACGACGCGCGCATCATCAACATCTGAAGAGTGAAACCTCTGGTCGGGGAGAGGGATTGGGGTGTCTTGATGCCTGGAAGACCGTCGCATCTTTGGTCTCGCCCGGCTCTTGGGCAAGTCGCGCAGATGGTGTTGGTGAGGCACACCTCCTGCTGCAGAAGCACCACGCTAAGCCGCGACCGACTTCTCGTGATGGGTCGTGTCGCCGTCGCTGTGGGGCACGGCCTTGTCACCGTCCTCGCCGCCGCGCTCCCGGAAGGTTGTCGCCGGGCGCCAGCCAACAGACTTGCTGGCGACGCTGACCTCGGCGTACAGCTGCTCTACCTCCTCGAGGGATAGTCCCTTGGTCTCGTAGATGAAGAACCACACAAAGGCGATGCACAGGAAGCAAGCGGCGAACCAGACGAAGAAGATCTTGGACTGCAAGTTGGCGTATCCCTCGCCGTAGTTCACAAGGTAGGGCGTGGAGTAGGCGATGGCCCAGTTCAGAAGCCACTGCGCATGGTTAGCACGTGGGATGCGACGCAGCCCGAGCCGGCAGGTGACGAGTGGACTCACGTTCGCAGCAGTGGAGAGAGATAGAGACTTGGCACGGGTCTTGAGACCGAAAATCTCACCGTTCACAACCCAGGCCAGCGGACCCCAAGTACTGTCGCGTCAGTTAGCGCGCGTGTCCCCCATCTGGTACGAGCATTGTAAGAGGTCCTCGCAGCCGCGGCGGCAAGCCTGATGTTAGATCGTCATGGAGGCCGGGTTTCAAACTTACGATGCAAAGAAGAAGATGTAGATGCACACAAAGGCGATGGCGGCCTTTTGGGCGGGTAGGTTGTAGACAATGATGTTGCCGCTGTCGTCTTGGCCGGTGGTCAAGGTTCCCAGCATGGCCACGAGGAACTGGGAGACGCACATGCCGATGGCGCCCCACAACAGCAGGGGCCGGCGGCCCCACCGGTCCACGGCGTACATTCCCGGCAAGGTCGAAACGACGTTGATTGAGGACGTGATCATGCCGATGACGAAACCGTTGGAGAAGCCAGAGTTTTGAAAGTACTGCGTTCCGTAGTAAAAGATGAAGTTGATGCCGGTGAGCTGTTGCAGCGCCTGCAGAGCCATTCCTGTGAATTGGCGCTTCAAGACGGGGGGCCTGAAGCAATCGAGGTAACTGGCGTTGCCGACACTTGTCTCGTAGTCGTGGTTCGCCTTGATCTCCGCAAGCTCGTCGGCAATGATAGGGTCGTTCTCGGGCAGGCGGCGCAGTCTGGACAGCGCCTTGGCGGCCTGCTCCATACGGCCGCGTCTGATGAGGAAGCGAGGCGTCTCTGGCAGAATGATCATGCCGACAAACAGAATGATGGACCAAGCGAACTGCACGGCAATGGGAATGCGGTAGGAGCCCGTGTCTTGGCGGTTATGTGTAGCGTTGTTCACAATCGCAGCCAGCAGCAGGCCAATGGTGATGGCCCATTGGTATGCGCCGACAATGGCGCCACGAATCCATTTGGGAGCGGTCTCAGACTGATAGAGTGGCACTGCGTTACATGTTAGTCCAACTCGTGCTGCTGCGGGGACGACACGCTTCGGAGAGCGGCACACACCCAGGGCTGAGATCAGGCCAACGCCAAAGCCAGCAAAGAAACGGCCAGCGAGGAAGACAGGAATGTCGACTGCGATGGTTTGCAACACAACGCCGAGATTGAAGACCCACGTGGAGGCGGCAAGACCAAGGCGACGTCCAATGGTGTCGGCCAGGAAAGGAGAGGCCAGGGCGCCAAAAAAGGTGCCGGCAGACAGTATGGAGACGATGGCGGACTCTTGGGATGGCGAGACATCTGGGTTTCCGGCGGTATTGACGTAGCCAGTGCTGAAAAGGCGTTGCCAATAGGACTGTAGGAAGGCAAGGAGGTTTCAGCACAAGTACGTGGCAAAGGACGGGGTTACGGGACTTCAACGCACCATCTCGAGGATGCCATTGATGGTCCCAGTGTCATAGCCGAACAGCAGACCGCCGAAAGCTACAAAGAAGCCGATGGCGATGGCCGGCCAGGCCTTGCCCGGCTCGCCGGCGGGTTTGATGCCCATGGCCGCGGATTGGAAAGGTTGCCGAACTCGGTCTCAGATGAAGGATGCCGTTCAGTTAGGTCACGCGCGAGGGACCTTGGCGATGGGCAGTTGAAGGCTTGAGCTCGAAAAAGATGGGTGCTTGGGATCCTCGAGACGTTTCCGGGGAAGGGCGGGAGGAAACACCTGGTATATAAAGTTCCCCGGAGAGGTGTGGTGAACCGCGGAGCTCCCACTCTCCCACAGTCGGCTACATGGCCTTCCCCGGTGCGCGGTGGGGGAGGAGAAGAGGGTTCGTGTACATTGTGACACGAACTATACGACGAGGTGAGGCCCTGACAGAGTCGCGGTACAGGTTCTGATGGTCAGCCCCATATCTGCGTTGTGATTATTTAGTATCCGTACTCTCGTCGACAGCAACGCGGGCTGTCCGAGTCGAAGAGGCTATAACCAAACCATAGCAAGTGCAGACTCTGATCAGGGATGTCAGTGACAAAACCCACCTGGGCTCCCACTGCGCACTACAAGTATGGAACCCCTCTCAACCAGAATGATGAGCTCCAAATAGCGTCAGTCGTGTCGTATTGGATGTGGGTGCTACGTGGTAACAAGACACAGGGACCGGGGATGCAATGATGGAACGGATGGGGAGATGATTCTACTCGCAGTACGGATACTTTTACCGTAGGTATGTAATCGTACAGTGCTCTACGGCGTACTCAAGCAGGAGGAGGGTGTGATGCAGTCGAGTGTCAAGGTTGTTCAACATACCCCCCATGGCTACCCTACCAAGTACATATACTGTTAGACGTCGAACGCTTTCAAAAGGATAGCAGACCTCGCTGCAGGATGGTATCGAGAGCGGTCTGGTTATAAGGTGGCGGCGAAGAGCACCTTAGCCACAGGTCGGCTTGATGTCTCAATCTTCGCGTGCAAGCGTGCTCCATGGACGGGCTGCTGACCGGTCGTTGAAGATGGGTTCGTCCCTTCGTTCGCATGATGGTAATCGTATTCCACGCAGGTGACCGGCAATCACAGAAATTTCTGTCCCCCCTTGGAGTTGCGGGCTTGAGCCTGGCCCCTCTTTAATTAGCCCCAGACCCCATTCCCCACGACTCAGTTCCCGACGTGAGGAGCAAGGTTTGTTGGAGAATTGGGGGAGTGATGAGGAGAAGAAACTGGGGAGAGCGGGAGATTGAGTCCCTACCCTTGGGTCTACAAGCACAGTGGTGTGTACGAATACTTGACACAGTAATTCATTACCTTACCAGGTAAGGCAGTTGGGAGTCTGCCGTGTCTGCCTGGGCACCTACATATCCGTACTACGATGGCCACGCCTCGGTCACTACTTGTAATTATTTCCACTGCACAGTGCCGTGCTTTACCTAAGAAGGGACTTGGGTTCCTGTACTCCGTACCGCACGCAAGTACAACTAGGTACGTAAACCATCACACTCTGCAGGCAGGGCGCCGACTCACACGACTTCGCCCAACCATCGACGCGCACGCCGTCTCGGAAACGGTCACGCGCTGAACGCCGGCAGCCAACATCCCAAGAAGCATATTGAAGATCAAGGCCCAGGGCCCGTGAGAAGAACAAGCACAAGCATCGATAAACAACGCCACTCCACGCCTTGCTCAAGACCTGCCTCGAGAGGGTGTCTTTATTACCGGCATGCGTCGGCTGTTGTCACCGATACCTACTCAGTACAGAATGCCTTGCCTGCCTTGTTTGAGAAGGAGATGTCTCCAGTTTGATGCCGTCCAATTCAACCAAAGTTTCGAGATGCGCTGATGAAGTGACACGCAAACTCCCTGCCGCATGGTGTTCCTCCCACTTTGTGTGTACGGATCCGGATACACGCACAGCAGGCGGTTGAGCGGTCCCCCCCTGCGAAGAGCTAGGCCTTCCTGGTCTCCATCGTCCCAAAGCTTGGTGTTCATCGGCCCGTTTGCAAACCCTCCACCGCGTTGCCGTCTCCGATTCGTGCGCCTTCTCCACAAACGCTAATTCTTTCGCCAATTCTTTGCATTCTTCCTCCTCGCCTGACTTCTTCACATACAGGCCCTTCTCGCGAAAGAGGAGGCGTCCTGAAGCCCGACGACTGTCGTCTTCCTACGATGTACTATGTAAACATTGCGTCGTACGCGATAGACTTAGTTGTCTAGAGGTGTTTTG